>SNQJ01S0062288.1:67569-80618 GCA_010110895.2 Picea sitchensis
TTGCCAAAATTGCCAGAAAATTGTTTTGAGCCAGTCGAAAAAGGTGGGTGGCCACCAATATCCACCTGGATCAGTCAGATAAAATCATCAATAGGCTATATTCTTGAGGATTAGGGACTACCTCAATATTTGGATGGTACAAAAATGAGGGAATGTCATTGACCTTCATGCACCAATCTTCAGTACATTTACAGGAAGGGAATTTTCTTCTAGAATATTGAAAGTAACCATTGGAGTGGGGATTCCTTTGTTGTTGACATCAAATCACTATCCTCTTTGATGGTGATTCTAACCTCTTGCAATGCTATAATTCCTTGGATAGCTTCTTCACCTTAGGTTGGAGATGTAGTGAGTTCTTTATCTCTACTCAGCTTCATTTTCCACATTCTTCTCTTAATGGTGTGGTTCCTAATATAGAGTTCTGGATAAAGTCTATAATATTTTTCTTCCCAATGTCCACTCGAGTTGAAATTGCATAAAAAATTCTTCACAATGCATGCACTTCTTGGCACACTCTTCTTCTCCATGTGCCTCTAAGTTTGTTGTTGTTTTGGGGTAGTCTTCTTATCATTCCTCCTCTAAAAACAATATGGCTTGTGGTGTGTGGCTTGCTTCTTCCAACAAGATTCCACATGATGGATTCTTTTCCCATGGAATGAACATACCTCTAAGTACTCACATCTCATAGTGGTATGAAATTTCTTTCTACAACAGTGACAAACAAAGGATGCTTTAGTTGATGTATAACTCTTGGTATTCTTCTTCTTGTTCCAAAAAAAATTCTTTCCACTTATTCTAGGTGTCAATGTTGGATGAGTCTTTACACTTTGTTCATTTCTTCCCTTATATGATATGTGATAATAAGGGTGAAGTAGTAGTATAATTCCATCCTCCATTGTTGAATCTCTGTCTTTTGACGAGTAGTCCAATTTTTCCATGTCTTTTTCCCTCAAAAATGTAATCTTGTTGTTCGTGGATTTTTTCTCTCTCACTTTGAAATCTATGCCTTCGTGTTTGAATCTCAGTTCCACCAATGGGGCTTAGCATGCCATGTATTCTCTTTCCTAAATCTTGTCCTTCATAGTTCATCTTATTTAACAATTGCAAACAAATCCATATTGTATGATTTTTAAAATCACCAAAATGCTCTTGAGAAATGTTTGAAAAAAATGAACTTACCATGCTTGAATTTTTCATGGTGTTGGCTTTTGTAGTAGCAATGGAAGGAGATTTCCTAGTCTCTTGGATAGTGGCTTGTAGATTTGTCATTTCCTTCTCTTTTTCTTCCATCTCTTGGTGCCATTGAGTTATAATTTGAGTGATCCTATCCTCCTACCAACAATCCCTTTAAATGATATTCTCTCCCAATTTCACACACTAAATTGTGTGATTTTCCCAGTCGGCCATAACAATTGTGAGGGAGTCTTGAAATCCAATGAATGATCCTTTAGCAATGGTAGTGGTTTTAGAGATATATCAATGTTATTTTTTATCTCTTATATCTTCTAGTCAAACATCTGGGCCTTCTCCTTCAAATTCATATTCTCTTCTTCAAGTTGCACATTAAAGGCATGCAGGCATTCTGACCTTCCTCTTGCACATTGAGTTTATAGCAGTGGCATGACAATAAAGGATCACTCTACCATACATGAAGGGTACCATTGACTAGATTGTCAAGGTCCTAAAAAATAAAAAACGTCATGGTGGCATTCTCTCCCCTGATCACTATCAGAAACCTTGTCGACTTAGTGAAAGACCCACTGGATCCCAAGCAACAAATGGGAGTATACTCAATACCATTCTCATGTGGAAAATCTAAATTAGTGAAATAGGTCACTCCCTTCAGGTTTGTATGAAAGAACATTCAATGGATATATTTTATGACCAATCTCAAAAATCAACCCTTACAGAACATGCACACAATACCTCCCATCACATTTGCATAGAAAATGTGAGGTTAATTTCAAAAGAAGAATTATACACAAAAAGGAGAATGTGGGAGGCCCTCGAGATCGAAATACAACCCAACACTCTTAACAAATATGATGGTCTAAAATTAAGCAACATATGGAGACCCATCATAAACAAACTTAAACAATGATATCTTCTCTCAGTTTTACATGAAGCTGACCATCATAGGTCATCCAATAAACAAAGCTATACAAGGAGTGTTGACATATTTATATAACAAATATTTCCTTCATTCTCCTCATCCCATTATGAGAATTGGGATCCCTCATGATGGACTCATTTGGATGAAGTACAAAATGTTGAATAAAAAACATTGACATAGGTTTCCTCTTACCAATGAATCAAGGATTCAACTGTGTTGATACCTTATGATCCGTGCATGAGGGACTTACATCCCAGTCGCACCAATAAAAATCCTCTACAGAATTAAATTGTTGGTATCTATTCTCAATTTTACACAAATATCTCTATATTTTTACATCCTTTCAAGGCCTTTGAACCCAATGTAAAATTGAATACCAAATCCATCAGCTGGAATTTACAATTATTATATCATTGGAAAATCTATCTTCATATTTGTTTTTAGGACTTGACTACTTGGATTCTCTATTGTTTATCACCAGGTAGGAACAAACGGATTGGTTATACTTCCCTACTTCAAGGCATGGCTCTGTTCTTAGGTGCCAACTGAGTGACAAACTCCAACTTTGTATGTGAATAATCTCTCTACTCAATATTCTCCTTTAAGCATGAAATGATGGTCCTATTGTTGGCTTGGAAATGCTAAAGACAATTTCAACAATGGGAAAACAATTTCACCATGTCAAGGCTAGAGAAAAAAAAAACTTTTTCTCTGTGATATTCTAATAAAAAAACATAGTGTTTCTCTATTAAAAAGTGCAATTGATTAAGAAATTACATTGACCCTATTGCAAGTCAATATACACTTGAAATTAAATTTTGCAATATCAACGATGTTGATTCTTTGATATGGTTCTACCATTCATCCCTCTATGAGCCCTTGAGAGTACATTTATTGATTACATGATCTCTAAACTATTTCCCCATAGAATGAACAATGTTACCAACTTTATATGCAATGTTTGGATAGCAAAATAACTCAATTCAATGAACCTTTACTTGTAATTTGACACATAGTTTTCATACAAGGAAAGGCTCATATGTATTTACATCTTCCCAAAGTGACTTGGATATCATGTGTGATGCTTTCACATGTGAAGGGAATTTTATCATACCATTCTTTCAGTGGTAAAATTCTTTGACAATTTCAAGGAAGAATGAGACAATTCTTTTAATAAAACATATTAACCATAATACGTCCAAATGAAAGGAGCCACAAAATGATGAATGCCTTGGTAAAAGAGTCGTTAATTAATGATTGCGGTAGTCTGGTTATTGGTTCCTTAATCCATTAATCCATTATATGCAGTTGACACTTAGACTTCCACCAAAGTTGAAATGGCTACACTACCATCCCATGTAGTCAAGAAAATACCCAACCAATCATGTCACCTTCACAGAATGCAACATGTAACATCCTCATTTTTAATCCCTGTAAATTTAATGTAAATTGTACATATGTTTTAGGTTGGTGAGCCAATATGTTTCAAGTCGTAGATCCTATATTGATCAATATGGTCAAGGACCAAGCTATGCAAATTGTACATCGAAATTACTAATAAAAGTAAATCAATGGTTGCAATACAAGAGGGATGATAATGTTGGGGGGTTATAATTCCACAAGAAAGGGGGATAAAGGGGGGTCCAATGTGTTCCACATGCCTTATAACCGAAGTTATTCTTTTATAAATCATTTTTGTTACTAAATATTTACCCCTTTGACTTATTTCATACTATTCATTAATTGCATGTAATATGTTGGTGGGCAAGTCATCTCACCTAGATATTAGAGTGTGGGTTAAGTAAACTCATGTAAAAGGTTGGTGGGAAATGTTATATCACCAATGTATTATAGCATGGGTTGGGTACAATATTTCTTGGGAAATGTTTGAGAGTCAAAGTATACATGGAAAAAGGGAAATTTGAGTAGGAAAAGGGGGCAATTTTTACAAGAGATTTTTGGAGAGAAAGAGGTGCATTTAGTGCTGGGAAAGAGCACAAGACATATTGTGAATGAAGATATATTTACCTTATGCATTGACATCATTATTCATTCATCTACTTCTAGGATTCAATCATCATTAAACTATGCATGCATGCTATTGTAATCATATTTAATCATTTACTCTTTAACTGATACTTAACATAAAATCCAAACAATCATTTAGACACATGAACACAATGCATTTACCATGGTTCACCCCCTCCTGGGGATACATCCACAAATATCTGTATCTTCTCCTCTTTTATTCATTATGCTGCAAAATCTACGCTACGCGCATTACATCTTCAAGATTACAATCAAAAGGAGGGTAAGTACCCTCTGTGAGGCAGACTAGATCACAACATGCTCCACAGCCTGTGACCTAACCCTGAAAAAATAGATTATTCAACTCAACAATAATAGCAGAACTCACAATACTCAACAACTCATGAACCCATAAGAATCAACCGAGCTCACAATACTCAACAACTCGCGAACCCATAATAATCAACCGAACTCAACCTAGACCTCCTAGGTCTCTATTTATACTACTCTACTGGCTTATAGCCATCAAAATATTGTCAAAAACCCTAACCCTAACATTGTTAGGTATTTTTTCATGTGCTCCACATTGCTTTTCCTCCTACATGTTGTTTTTCCTTCTTTTTCTACAAGCTTCCTTTCTCGCCACCTATGGCGTGCACTCCAAAAATAGCTCTTTCTCTCCAAAAATAGGTCTGTGCGCAAAATGTAATTTTCTCCCAAAATAGGCCTACGCCAATAGGCCCCCAACATTGACACGTGGCTCATCCCAAGCCACTCAGGTGATTTTCTCTCCTTGCATGGCCTTCTCCAAGTCATGGAACTTCCCTTCTAGTTCCTCCCATTTGGCTTTCGCTTGTGTAGCTTTCTCTGTGAGCTCCTCTACCATCAACATTGTAATGTATTCCTTCAGAGACTATGCGCTCTCTGCATGGACCTAGGCCATAAGTTTATTCTCCTCCTCTAGTTCAACAAATATTTGCGTTGCTTTCTCCTAGAGTGGTTCCAATTGGGCTTGCCTTTCCTACTTGTTGATCTGTGCAGTCTTTAATTATCTCTGCAAGGTCGTCATCTCCTGCATCCCTTTCTAGAATTCTATGATACTCATGGCCTTCTGTCATTGATTCAACTCCTGCATTGCAGCGCTAAATTTCTCTTTTTGTTGGTCCAACTATTGGACTCTCTCGTCTTCCTCCAAAGTCGTCCATAGGTGCACAGTCCTGTCAAAACGTTCTGTGACCTCTTTGGATTCTCTTTCGATCATATCTATTTGCAAGGCTTCCTACTTTTCTCTTTCATCTTTGACTTTGGGAGGATTTGTCGGTGTTAATTTTTCCTTGAGTTCCCTGATCGCTTTCCTATACCCTTCGAGTGTGTGCGTGATAATTTGAATCTGTTCTTCAGCGTTTCTCACGACTCCATGCAAGTTGTCCAGAATCTTTGTGAAGACTTCCTTCAGCTTCTGCTCGAAGTTATCCATGTGTTTCTTATCCTCTCTGACTTGACTTGCTCTACCACAATTTGTAGCACGTCCTTGTGATCTCTGGGGACTTCCTTCTCTGTCACATCTACCCTAGCTCATGATTGCAGTTCCTGTGTGAAACTAACTTGCATCATGTACAGTGCCTTAGTTGGTATTTTAGCTAATACCAACTCTACATATGTCAAGTCTTTAAGTAGTGTTTGTGCCATGTCCTCCTTGAGCTGCAACATATCTGGTGTAATTTGGAAGCTTGGAATTTCCTGCGCTATGAGTTGGATTGTTTCTTCCTCATTTTGTGTGGTTTTGTCCCCTGCCTCTATCGATCACGGGATTAGTTATGCTCCCCTATCTTTTTTCTGTGTCACTTTTATTCGTTCCAGGACCTCTTTAAAGTTGGCCAATTCCTTCATGATACTTTCTCTTTGGTTCTCGGCCTCCTCATATTCCTCCATCGCGTGGTCGTGAACCCTCTCTGCTACTAAGACAACATCATCCTCAGTGATTTTGTATTATGCGATGTACTTATGTGCCTTGGCCTTCTTGTGTGGCCCCCCTATATGTATGATCGGTCGTTTGGGTGGCACTACCTCTTGTGAAGTTGTCATCGTCGGGTTTCCTTATGTTATTGTGTCCCCCCCTCCTTGTTCCTCTGCATGGGGATAATATCCTTCTTTCATTTCTACCCATTCTTCTATTGCACTGGCTTAGGGCCTGGTTTTGTCTAATGTGTTGGTTTCTTGGCTGCGTCGCTCCTTCCTGCAAGTTTCTTTGATGACCCTGCTTCAATTTATTTCCCCTTGGGCATGTCTTTGGTTATGACTGGGATATTCCATTCATCCTACCAGTCCTTGATTTCCCATTATACCTCTTTGGCATTGATGCATAACCAAAGTTGTAGCCATTCTTTGTTTGGATCCCTACATGGATGGATCCACAGATTGTGTTGCATAGCCTTGAAGTTGGCCATCCCCTGGTACTGTGCGACCACCTCAGGAGTTATTCGCCATCTATTGGCTATGTTTTCTTGCATATCACTGAGATACCTAGCAAAAGTGTTGGCATTTCCACTTCTTCGCTTTGAATTAGAAGTGCTCCCCAATGATGTGTATCGTGTTGCGTGACATTTTCCTACTCTATCACATAAGTATGAGTAGGTAGGCTCTTTCCATCCGATCAGTGCTATCAACATGATCAACCATGAATAGTCAAACTCGGTCCTTAATTCCTGTGCATCCTTGTACTCATCGAGGAACAAATTCAATAAATATGGGGTCCAACTTAGCGTGGTTTCGTTTGCACAATGTGTTGTGGCTACGAAAAATCGTATGGGGACCTCCTCCTTGTGACATTTTCAAAGGAGTTTGCATGCCATCAACTTTGTTGCCATTCTTGTGGTTTCATGACTGATCCGTTTGATTATAATACCGCATGAGCCCCTTTCTGCTCCATATGTTTTCTTCATCTCAATTGTGAGTGCTTTCTCCTTTGTTTTATCATCCATGTACTATGTGGGCTTGTTTCCATCTGATGGTAGTCCTGTGATGAACGAAATCAATTTGACATCGATGGACACTGGTTTGTCCAACCACAAGAATCCTCCATGGAGGACTGCCAGTAACTACTTGACACAGTTTTTCACGACTTCCCCCCTGTCGAAATGAGGAATCTCGAGTAAATGAAGTATCCCTATGTTTACCAGTCCTTCTACCCACTGCTTCGACTACAACATTGGATCTCCTAGTGGTCTTGTGCCTAGGATTTCCAAGTACACCTATTGTGAAAACTTCCGGAACTTGTTGGTGTCAGACACATCATGGTCTGTATACCTTAACCTCTTGACACATCCCAACAAATCTGGTGTGGCCTGCACCCTTTATGGAATGTGCGGAAAAACTATAGAATCCTTGGGTTTCTTGCACGGGGACCTCGCGATGGGTTGTTTCCCTTTTCTCTGTGTTGGCACGCTAGATGGCCCAGCCTCGAGTTCTCTTTCTTCCCCACCCGACTCTGGCTGTCCCATGATATCTTCAAGTTGTTATTCCTCATGTTGCACGGACCCTACCGTAGGGTGTGACCCGAGCCCGTCAGATTCTTTCCTTTCACTATCAATTCCATTTGTCTGGTGGGTTGCTTCAACCCTGGATAGTTGTTGTGGATTTCCTATTTCCAATGATTTTTGGCCCCCCGCACTGCCCTGTAAGTCGATGTCCATCCCGACCATCGTCAAGGCATTTCCCTCTTCCTCTACCAATGTGGCACTCACTAGTTCGTCTTGTGTTGAAGGAATGACTTTGACATCGACGATTCCCTCCAGTTGTGTATAAACCTTTTCTTCCCCTGTGGCTTCCTGCGGTGACCTGTGGAGGCTCTGTTTTTTTCGTGCTGCTTGGACAGGTGCACCAACCTTTGGAGGTGCCATCTTGTGTAATTATTCCTTCTATTGTTTAAATTCGACTGCTAAAATCCTCAAACTCGCATGTTCACCACCTGTCTTCGTGCTCCTTAGCTTTGTGAATCCTTAGATTCACAATGAGTGTTTTTTGGTTCGTGTTTCAGTTATATATGGGGTGTCATAAATGTCCTAAATCTTCTCAAATACGCTTCTTTGATGGAAATAAATGACTTAAATATTCTTGGGCATGCTTCATTAAGTTTCATAAGTGCTCGGTTCAGGGATTTTTACCCCGATGACCAATTTCTTCTTTTCCGACTGTTGGCTCGTTTTCTAGTGCACTGTAACTTTTCGGTGCGTCACACGTTTCTGCTATAAATTTTCTCTAGCGTGTTGTGTTTGCTTATTGTCAGTCATATTCTACGTGAAGTAACTTTTACTTCTTGTTGCTCCGATTTCATTGTCTGTTGCACGCGACATTTCCTAATTTTCTGTCATTCATCCAACTTCCTCCTCTTTTTGTATTTTTCTTCCTTTTCTACTTTTGTCTTCCTTTTTCTTCTTTTCCTACTTTTATTTATTTTTATAAGTTTTCTTTCCTAATATCTATTATAGTACACTATATACATGGTTTACTTACTACGCTGCAACTATTAAGAGTTAGTAGGTCGATTGTCCCTATACAGTTTCAGTCAACTACCATTCACCATTCCCTTAAGTTATGTTCCTTCCAATTCCTTTAGCTACACAAATCCTCCATCTATGACATTATTTACTTCATATAGCCTTAGCCAGTGCATTCAGAATTTACCAGGATGTTGCAGAAATTTGCTATCATAGTGGAGAACTAGATCTCCCTCCTTAAAACTCTTCTTCTTTATGTGTCTTTCATGCCAGGATTTGTCCCTTGCTTTCTACACCTCTTGGTGGAATTCTACCAGAATCTTGTCTTCTTCCATTTCCATTAGTTGACTTAACCTCTCTTGTACTGCACCTCTTTCTGTCATATTGGTAATTGTTGCTATACACAAACTGGTTACCAAAAATTCTAATGGAACCACTGCTTCATGTCCATACATCAATCTGAATGGTGTTTTTATTGTCAACTTCTTGCATGTAGTCCTGTATTCGCATAATGTTGTTGGTATTTTCAAATCCCAATCATCTCTGTTAACATTGAAGATCCGTGTCAAGGCATTCTCCAAAATCTTGTTGAAAGATTCTACTGTCCCATTTTCCTGAGGATGATATGATGTACTCTTCTGGTGATAGACTTCAAACTCCTCAGTCATAGCCTTGATGGTACTATTAATAAAATGGGTTCCTTGGTCACTCATCAAAATACTGGGGCATCCAAATCTTGTGATCACCTGCTCAAATAAGAAGTGTGTTGCTATCTATGCCCTGCAATCCTTGATTGGTGTTGCTTCTGCCCATCTGGTTAAGTATTCTTCCACAATAATGATATGTCTAGCTCCTGACCTTCTTGTTGGTGGATTAACATGTCCAAAAATATCTATTTCCCATTTGTCAAATAACTGAAGAGTTACTTATGGTCTTAGGGGCATCTCATCCATTATGTTTCATTTTCCAACCCTTTGACAGAAATCACAGTTCTGGCAATATTCTTTGGCATATTTATGAATTGATGGCCACCATAAACCTACGCATAATACCTTCTGTGCAGTAGATTTTCCTGCATAGTGTCCTCTAGCTATACCTTCATGAGCTTCTGCTAAAACCCTGGTCCGTTTATGTTACAATACAAACGTTCTCAAGATGTTGTCTATGCTCATCTTGTATAAATGACCTGCAATGAGTTTATAGTCTTCATCTTTGATTACTATATTTTTCTTCTGCGTAGTACTAAACTTCTTTGCTGCAAATCCTGTACTTAAGAATTCAATGACATTAGCAAAGTATTCATCAGCTACATGTACTGAAAATAATTGTGCATCAAGGAATTTGTCTTCCAAGTTAGTAGTTTATTCTCCATTGGTTACCCTTGACAAGTGATCTGGTCCTACATTCATCTTCCCTGGTTTGACTATTACTTCAAAATCAAATTAATGGAATAATAACAGCCATCGACAGATCCTCCCCACAACATTGGCTTGTTGACTAAATCTTTGAGGACAGAATGATCTGTGAACATTTTAAAATGCTTGCCCAATAAGTAATGTCTAAATTTCTGAAGTGCATATACCATGGCTAGGCCTTCTCTTTCTGTAGTGTTGTAATTCTACTCATATTCAGATAGCTTCCTACTTGCAAAGGCTATAGGATGATGTAATTCCCCTGCTCCTGGATGCACCAGAATTTCTCCAAGTTTGTTGATGCATATACATGCACATGAAATATATTTTCCTAATATGGAAAAAATAATATAGGTGTTGTCACCATATTATCCCTCATTCCAACATGAGTCTTAGGACTTCTACATAATCTTTCAAAAGACTAAAGACAGTTTAGTCATCCAGATATACTTCTAAAAATTGATGTATGAACTCCTTGAAAGAAGCTATGACCACCCTTGAAAAGATCGATGGTGCATTCTTCAGTCCAAAGGGCATAATTGTAAATTGGTAGGGATCCATTATGTAGCAAACATAGTCTTATGCCTATCCTCTGGAGCTATTTTGATATGATGGTAACCTAAAAATCCATCTGTGAATGAATATGTTCCCTGGCCTCCCACATTCTCCAAGACCTCATCTATAAAAGGGGTAGGGAAAGGATCATTTAAGCAAGCATAATTTAATTTCCTCAAATATACACAAATTATGATCCCCAATTGCTTCTTTTCCTGGACTACCATGGGACAGATCCATTCAGATTCCTCCACTGGTTCTGTGATACCAGCTTCCAAGATTCAGTAAATTTCTGCTTTCAATTTCTTTGTATACACTAGATTCATCATGTAAGGTCTCTGATCCAGGTGGATATCGGTGACCACCCACCTTTTTCGACTGGCTCAAAATAGTTTTTTGGCAATTTTGACAATTTACTATTTTTAGCAGGTTTTAACTTCCAGGGCCATTTTGAGGGCCTAAATGAAGGTTTTTCAAGATCGAGGTTCTCAATAATAAAAAAAAGGAATTATTGAGCCCCCAAAATGAATCTCCTCGACGATACCTTTCCAACGAGCTATCATACGCCTAAAACAAAGATCGTATGCAAAAGTTACAACCCTAGGAAGTTGATGTACTAACTTACCCAAATGGGGCTTGCATGACTTTTGGCTCTTCATCTCCTAGGGTTAGGTTTTTGGATGTCTGGAGTTTTTTGCATTCTTTTTTATTGTAAAAAATCCTTCAGAGCCTCATTGTAATCATCTTCTGTCGAATGCGAGTAGCCGTCACATCTCTTCTCAGAGATAAGCTGCCACCATTCTAGCGAATCTTTCACTCTGTATTTTTACACTCTTTGTACATTTATTTCATTAATAGAAATCGTGTATTATTGTATCTCTGTGTTTATGGTTGCATATCTGATATATTTCTATTATATTATTGGATATACGCAATATCTCTATGCATTTCTTTATTATATCTCCACTCTCATTTCGTGTCGAAAATAATCTAGATCAGTGGTATCAGAGTAGGCTTCTCTTGATCGTTTTTTCAGTGCATATCCCCAACGAGGTCTGAGCATAGCAAGTTGGGTCTCAAGCTTGTCTCTCTTGAATACAATCGCTCTCACACACCCAAGAAACCCTCAATGGCGGAATAAAATAAAAACGACAAAGAAGACGATCCTATCAATCTGTTGCTTGAGCAAGCTCTCATGCGACAGAGGGACGAAATGATGGAGAATTTTTCCCACATCCTTAAACTCATGCCGATAGCATTAGACACATATTCATCAAGTGACCACTTTGGAGGCACCTCGCATTTCAAGGTACAAGTTAATTTTTATATTCTTGTATTTGAAGGACAGATAGATGCAGAAGCCCTAAAAAAATGGTTAACTCTGCTAGAAGGTTATTTCTCTGTTCACAATTTTACTGACAAAGAAAAGATCACCTTCGCACTCCTTAAATCTCTCCCTCGTGTCAAACATTGGTGGGAAACTTACTAGGAGAAAAGTTCCACAGAGGAGTCTAGAATATATGGGGCCGATCCCACTTGGGATTCTTTTGTGGATGTGGTAAAGGAACAGTATTACCTTGTTGGCAACTATGAGGACCAGTACATGAGATGGACCACACTTTTCCAAGAGAGGGGCCAAGCAGTTCTGGAGTTCACCAATACCTTCCATACCTTGTGCACAAAGTTGGGTATCAAAGACTCCGAGTGAAATTTGGTTCTGAAATACCGTGGGGCTCTACACAGATACATCCAGACTAAAATGGATTTTCTGGATATCTCATCTCTCGGTGTTGCTTACGAATATGTTATTAAAATTGAGCAGAAATTTAAGCACCAGAACAAACGGGAATTTGGGTCTGCAAATCCACAACAACCAAAGTATGACAAAGATGGCCCTAATAAACAGTCTCCCAAAAACCATTCCAAGACACAGGAAAACAAGGGTCATGGGAAGACAAAGAAGGACACCGGAAAATGGTGTGATTTCCACAAAATACCCTAGCACAACACCGATGAATGTCGCTCAAAATAGTCATTTGTGGCTGAGATCAAAGACAAGGAGCCAAACCCTGATTCATAATCTGATTCTGAAAATACTGGTAAAGGACAGATCATTGACGCAGACCCCACTACTATTGTCGCGACCGTAACAATTTAACCAGAAGAACCAATAGATCCTGAAGAGGGGGAGTGCCTTTTTCATTCACAGATGTGGGTGAAGGGGACCCCGTTTCATTCTAGTGTTAATAGCGGAAGCCAGAAAAACCTCATCTCAGCAGAGGCCGTCAAACTGTTGGGATTGTCGACAACACCAAACCCGCAGCCATACAACATCGGGTGGCTTCGGAAAGAATGAGATCTTCGTCTTAGCCAATAGTGTCGATTGTCATACGACATCCAACCCTTCAAGGATGAGGTATTATGTGATGTTGCCCCACTGGATGT
>SNQJ01S0062288.1:87388-139305 GCA_010110895.2 Picea sitchensis
CAGGATATGATAGTTCAAAAAGGGCAAAGACTGCAACCAAGAAGGAATTGAAGAAGAATAACAAGATAGCAATGGATTTCATCTGGGAAGGATTACCTAAACCGGTAAGAGAAAAGGTTGGTAAATGTTCATCAGCCAAAGAAATTTGGGATAAAACTTGTTCAATCATTGATTTGGGCATAGAGTGATTGGTTTCTAATACAAGTTTGAATTTTCTTCTATCAATGGAAGATTAAATCACCGTTACGCATTTCAACAACCCTGTTCTAGTACATATGTCATTTGATGCTTAATGAATTATCTAATTCATGCTTTGAGATGGTCAAAAAAAAACTCAGAAAAGAACAAAGTATTGTTCTTTTTATGAACATAGAACCTCTCTCTCAAAGAAATTCCAGATTTATATAGGCATTAGTAATTCCCAATTCACACAGAAATTGAAATTCATCCATTATAAATACATAGAACATTCATATAAATAGCATGGTATGAAAACTTATCTCTTGAACTATTCACTATAGGTACCATATTGCTATCTTTATCTTGGTAAAATGTCCTACATCATACCTCCATATGGGTTCATCACTCTCTTTGAAGAAATTCCTTGAAAAATAAATCCAGACAAAACAGATTTGGTCTACGTTACAGTCCTAAACACATTCCATGATACAGTCCGCGAGACGGTCCTCGATACAGTCTGCAATACGGTCCTCGATACAGTCCATGATACGGTCCTCGATACAGTTCATGATACGGTGCTCAAAAGAAAACTGCACTTAGTATCGTTGCTCTTCCTTCACAATTTTCACCATGGCTTTGATACTTTCATCGTCTTTTCACAATGGAGAAGCTATTAGGCCCTTAAGATCATAAGAGCTATGATACCAATTGATAAAACAAATAAACTCATATACCAATTGATAAAACATAAACAAGAACAACAACATGGTGGGAAAGACTCACTAGCCAACTCTAAATGTATTCAAACCAATGGTACATATTTATAGTACAATGGGTGATGCCACCTCATAGAGATATTTGCTCTATATCCTAAAATGATGCATGATGACCAGGCTAGTAAATATTAACTAAATCATTAGTCATCACTTGAAGATATATTATTAATATCTTAAATGAAAAATACAAATATAGGTGACAATTAAGACTTAGTGATTGGTGAAGGTAAGCCATAGGCTAATAGTCAAAGGCTTGATAGAACATTGTTGGTCCTTTTCAGATGATAATGGAGTCTACGAGTCATTTGGATAGGTCTAGGCCCACCAAAACCCTATTGATCCCCATCTATCCAATATCATGAAATGAAATTTTTTCCTCATGAAACAATGCTAATGAATTACCTATCTCCTTAAAGACTTCCTCAGACCAGAGAATCAAAGAAATCTCTAGCATTCTTTCCCATATGGGAGTAAAATCTAGATGGGCCAAGTGGACATCGAACATTTTCTAAGAACCCTATCTGCATCCCCTACCACCCTAAAAGTCTAAACTAGTCAACCATTCACAAGGACCAACCAATGCAATATTTATCCCATAAGTGCACCAAAGTTTTCCTTTGTCCAAGATTTGAGCAAAGCAACTCCCATTCTTCTTCTTAGGAACCTAATAATAGTCATGTAGTCTTCGAAGCCAACCTTTCATGAGGACCATACAACGCGATATTTATCCCATAAGTGCACCAAAGTTTTCCTTTGTCCAAGATTTGAGCAGAGTAACTCCCATTCTTCTACTTAGGGACCTACTAATAGTTGTGGAGTCTTCAAAGTCCATTATTTAATTAAGTTTTTTACTAAGTAGTTTGTTGATGGATTTGACTTTTCTTTTGATGCACTTCCTATGATTGTGAGAGTTTCCTGGTCCTCTTGGTCCCAAGAATTCTTGTGTAGAGGCACGTGGTTTACTAGATGGAATAATTAGCTCAGATATTAATGTGATTTCAATGAACCCTTGGCTCTCGTGGCCAAATGAACTTCTTTCAATGAAACCAAACCCTATCGAGCCTGCCATCATATCTAGGGGGGAATATATTATGAAAAATAAAAGAGTGGGGTTTATTCCTATGTGGTAGGATAAGTATTGTAGCGGGGAAAATCCCCATATTACTATACCAGAGTCAAAGTACGGGAAGAGAAAATATCTCCCTTAAAAGATAATCCTAATTCTAGGCTACCCCAAACAATATGAACTCAAAAGACAAGAGAAGGAAAAGAGGATGTACCTTAGGTCTTATCGTCTGATGTAGACCTCCTTCACCTTTGTAGTTTATTGGATTGTAGGTCTCCTCCCAAAGTTGATTTGCAAGCAACTTGAGAAACAAAAAGCTACAAGATATACTAAATATACTTATCCATGTTAGTGTTCAGATATAAATCTAGATGCATAAATCAAATGAAGCAAATAAACACAATATTTGGGACAGAAAAAGGACTCTTTTATTCAGATGTGAAGATTACAATGATTACAACCTTCTTGATCGACGAAACACTCCACGAACCTGGTCCAGGCTCCTCTTACTACTGCTCCAAGTGCATCATTCCCATAATACCTCTCATAATCAATTGATTTCCTTAGGAAATGGGGAAGGGATTGTATAGGGAGAGGAATGGAGGGAAATGTTAAGGCCAAATCTCATAAAGGGCTGCAAAGCTTGGGATGAAAGGGAAAGGGATTTTGGCAAAGTTCCTCTGTTCTAATGCTTGATGTTGAAATGAGACCCCAAGACCTCCTTTTATATGATAAAAATATATTTAATTGGTTTGGGGATGGGCTACAAGGGGTAAAATGATTGGGAAACTGACTATAGCCCGTAAAATATGTCGAATTCCTTACAATTTTTTATTTTTTGCAACTTTTAGAGATAAAAACGGGTTGTTTAGCATGCATCTCGCATATATACTCCAGTTTTCTAGTCTACATATAGCTTTTGTACACGGGATATCGTGCAACAGGGCATGTACATGCTCCAAAAAATGGCTTTTTAAGAGAGAGTCTCAGCAGTAGTTTGGAAAATTGTGCAAGTAGAAGGGCTAATGCCATGTATGCATAGGTAGAGCGTTTTTGGGTTATAACAGATGCCCCCTAATGTGTGAGGTGAGAAGAGCAACCGATGTACGAAATACATCACAATATCTTTATCAGTGAGAATGCACAAAGTCGAGTGAGCCCGGGACCAAAGTTCGGGAGCGTCACATCTGCAAAATAATAATAATCTCTCTGAGGCGGGCATACCCATGCTCGTGATGAACTAATCATGGCTTCCAATAAAGTACACTATAGATCCATGCCATATAAATGTCTATATAAATTGTAGCCTCGAGCAATACATAACATATCTACATCTCAAAATCATTCGATGATATTCAAGTACAATATAATATCCATCTTCAAGAAGTATCAACGCCTGCGGCTGGAGATGAGAAAACCATGGCTCGAGAAACAACTTCAAGATATTCAACAACTCAGGTAGGAGTACAATAGGAGTGTAAGACTCACTACTCTGAGGTCTTTGACAAGCCGTCAAGAAAAGACTGAAGGATCTCAATGATCAGGCATAGAACTTCATCGATTTTGAATCTGGACTTAACTAGACTTTCGAGATGGCTGACTCATGAAATTCAAGAGACAAATTGCAGAATGGATGAATCAAGTTGGATAAAACTTACCTTGGAAAAAAGAACGAAAGATGATCAGACTTAGGAAGCATAATATTGACATAAGTCTGTGATGCAGGAGGCACCGCAGACTCTCCATATGTTTAGAAGAGTAACCAAACAGAGGAGGACACAACTCTATGTAGCGATAAAAGCTTCCTAAGGTCATACTAGATCTCAATGCTTGATGAACAAATGGAAGGATGTGCTTCGTCCAAAGGTGACTATCTTGCTTTCGAAAAAATAGTGTATATTTCCCGTCCCCTCTTTTTGGAATATTTGATTTTTTTGTCTTTTTCAAATTTTTAACGAGCTTGAAAAAGAATAAAAGAACGCAGCTACGTTACAAAGGAGTAAAGAGTGTCATGAGAAAACAAACTGGTTTGAGACGCATGGAACATACTAATGCTCAGTGCAAGGAGACATGTGCAGGATAAGGACACTCGGAAAAATTCCTCCATGGGTCAAGGTGTTAGATCATAGAGGCAAAAAATGTTGCAAGGCTTGCATTTAAGGAATGATTTAAAGGTTCATTTGAGAGAAAGATGGAGCCGACATTAGGCCAAAGACGCAAATATGAGACATGCAATGTGATTAAGCATGACACAACAATACTCCTTCCATGTAAAGTTTTACGAGCCCAAAAAAGGTAAGCTCGGTGGTTTTTTCACGTTTAGAGAGTCTGAAAAATGCTAAAAGAAGACTCCAAAGAGTTCATTTTTTGCAATTAGTCTAGTCGATTCAAAAAAGGGTTAAACTTATACCGAAAAGACATATCTTCAATACCATTTTAACGAGTGTGATTGAGACAAGATCACTCGGCTATCTTTTCAATTTTAAGGAGTCTGAAAAGAGCTTAACTATGGACTCACAACCTTTTTCTAGTTTTAGTCTCCTTAGCCAGAAAAAGTATAAAATATAACTTAGGACAAATCTCCCAAGGCGTACTTTTTTCCTAAATAATCTACTGGCTGGAAAAAGGGTTAAACTCATGCTAAGTAGATGTTCTTTCTGGACCAATTTAACGAGTGTGAAAGGAACAAGGTCACTCGACGATCTTTTCATATTTAGGGAGTCTGAAAAGAACTTAACTATGGACTCTGAGGGGGTTCCTTTTTCGTAAGTAATCTCCAAGGCCCAAAAAAGAGATAAACCAAAACCAAGGAGAATGTTCATTTTTCGAAGATTTAGTCCCTCGGGCCCATAAAAGGGTTAAACTTATGCCTAAGAATACTCTTCTAGCGAACTGGAGTTCCTAGAGCATACCTTTATTTGTAAAATTAGTCGTCCGGACCGAAAAAGAGGTAAACTATCACTGGATAGATGTGCCTTCAAATTTAAGTTTGGCAAGCGTGAAGGAAAACAAGATCACTCGACAATATTTTCAATTTTTGAGAGTCTGAAAAGGGATTAAAGAAGACTCCAGGGGGGCTTCTTTTCTCAAGTAATCCAGACGAGATCGAAAAGAATAAATACAGTCTCATTGGTTGTTGCTTTCAAAATTTAAGAGAGCTTGAAAGACAACAAACCATACTCATTAGGGAGTCTTGTGGGTAAGGCCAAGAATTATGATTAGAGACAATAATGAGACTTCAATATGTAATCATGATAGGACTAACAAGGACTCTTGAGCCTATATACAAACTCACAGCATGGACAGCAAAAATGCAGCAAAGGATCTACCTAGGGCATACATGTAGTGGTAGGCTCTACCACCTAATTACGACACTTCTAAAGTAGTTGTGAAGGTTCTGTGTCACACTTCGGTGGGATCAATCTTATGGCAAAGCAGAAAAGTCAACAATATGCAGAATGCAGGGGGTGAAAACCTAACCGATATGCAAAAGTTGAAAAAATGACTTTTACCATGGGATGATCTAAGTGTAACCCATCTCAAAAAATTACCAAACCGAAAGGACAAGTCCATCAAAATGACTCAAGGAAAACTCAAAAGAGTACTCAAGTAGCCACCAAATCAGGAAAAGCGAAAAAGGGGACCAAATTTTGGCAAAAAGGGCCAAAAAAGTCTATAAATAGAGGTGGACAACTCATTTTCACCATTGCAAATTGGAAATTAACAAAAGAAGTCGAAAACCCCTTTTATAAAAACATGAATTCCGGGAGCTACGGTGGATGGAAAACCCTCCTACTTGGACCAAGTAAGTACAAATCACCCCTCTTTTCATTTTAGTTCATTATTTTGCATTTAATTTTTAGTTTGGGAGGTGCGTGCCCATGTAAAAAGGTCACACCTGCGTGTAAGCGGGTTGTTCACAATCAGCCAGTGTATGTACTCAGGCAGAGTAATAAACAACCTGAGTACATAGACAACTGTTCAAACTACAGCCTGCGTACACCTCCCTATAAAACCCTAGAGAGACTCCCCAATGGAGTCACTAATTCTACTAGCGGGGAAAATCCCCCTATTACTATACCAAGGTCAAAGTACAAGAAGAGTGAAGATCTCCCTTAATAGACAATCCTAATTCTAGGCTCCCCCAAACAATCTAAACTCAAAAGACAAGAGAAGGAAAAGAGGATGTACCTTAGGTCCTATCGTCTGATGTAGACCTCCTTCACCTTTGTAGTTTCTTGGATTGTTAGTCTCCTCCTAAAGCTGACCTGCAAGCAACTTGAGAAACACAAAGCAACAAGATATACTATCTATACTTATCCATGTTAGTGTTCAGATATAAATCTAGATGAATTAATCAAATGAAAGAAAATAAACACAATATTTGGTACAGAAAATGGACTCTTTTATTCAGATGTGAAGATTACAATGATTACAACCTTCTTGATCGACGAAATGGTCCACGAACCTGGTCCAGGATCCTCTTACTGTTGCACCAAGTGCATCATTCCCATAATACCTCTCACAATCAACTGATCTCCTTAGGAAATGGGGAAGGGGTTGTATAGGGAAAGGGATGGAGGGGGAATGCTTAGGCCAAATCTCTTAAAGGGCTGCAAAGCTTGGGCTGAAAGGGAAAGGGATTTTGGCAGAGTTTCTCTATTCTAATGCTTGATGTTGAAATGAGACGCCAATACCTCCTTTTATATGATAAAAATATAGTTAATCGGTTTGGGGATGGGCTACAAGGGGTAACATGGTTGGAAAACCGACTATAGCCCATAAAATCTACCGAATTCCTTACAACTTTTTTATTTTTTGCAACTTTTGGAGATAAACGCGGGTTTTTTAGCATGCATCTCGCGTATGTACTCGAGATGTCTAGTCTGCAAATAGTGTGTGTACGTGGACAATAGTGCAGTAGGGTGAGTACATGCTCCAAAAAATGGTTTTTTAAGAGAGAGTGTTAGCAGTAGTTTGGAGAATTGTTCAAGTAGAAGGACCAATGCCATGTATGCATAGGTAGAGCATTTTTGGGTTATAGCAAAGTCCCCCTTCGATCCATATACATGGACGGATTTTTCTCACTTGAAAGATCTATCGAAGTGTACTTACCAATTCCTTCCCATTGCAGTATGAATTGGGTTGAAGTAAAGGTTTCCACCTATCAATACTCTAGGTGGTCGAGCCAATCAATTGGTGGGCGATTTGGGGTCGAGCCAACTCACCAGGGTGATTCAAGTTGGCATATCCCATGGGCATAGACCCTCACTCCGTATTCAAAGAGGAGATGGGGTATATACAGTCGTAAATGTCCAATGGATCTATCCAAATCCATTAATCCTCTAGTGGATCATCAAAAAAGTACACTGAATCTTCTTCCTTAACATATAAAAGAAGTACTATTTATAACTTCTTTTATAATAATAATTTAAACATATTAATGTTATTATAATTTATAAATCTTTTAAAAATATTATAATCTTTAACCATATTTATAATATATATATATTAATTAAAAAAATTTAATCTTTAAATGTATTTCTTTATTTCTTATTAAATGATCCTTATTTAATTTAATATTATAATATTTCACTTACATGGAATATATGTCTTTTATATAGGTGAATTCTAACTTATATGTTATATATGTGAGATAATTCTANTATATATATATATATATATATATATATATATAAAATCTGATTCATCAAATCAATGAAAATTAATAAATTTAAAATATACATTTTTTTAATTAGTACATTAAATTATTTAAATTTATTTAAATTAATAGTTAATTATAAATAACTTAAATTAATTATTTAGCATTTTTTTTGAAAATTAAATAAAAACTACAGATTAAAATCTAATTAATTAACAACAACTATAAATTTTAGATTATTATTCAATAAAAAAATTTATAATTTAACAAAGTTCAAGACATCAAAAACATGCAAAGAGAGATCCCACTCATAAGAAACAATACCTTTTAACTTTATAAAAAAAACCAAAACCTCATAAAAATACTGACCAAACTAGTATCCAACTACTTTTGTTTTTGCCGTGACATAACATTTCCTTATGTCCATCAATGCCAATTGAATGTAGGAATAATCTTACAGTATAAATTGGCATCGATGGAGGAATAATCTTGCGAAATAAAGGGATTCTTATGGGACTAATGAGTATTCAGCGCAGAATGTGGGGTCGGTTGCGACAGGCAGAATATATGCTCGCCACGGCCGAGGAAATTGCAGCACATCCCTGGTCAGTTCCACTGACTCGCATTTTATTCCGGAACCCTTTCCAGCTTTGAAATTAAATTCATCATTTTAAGTGAGAAGATTAATAATTTTCGTTTTATTACGTCGAAAGGCTTACACCTATTGATAACTATTGATAATGGGCACATTTAATAGGACAAGATTAAATATTGATGAAATATTTTTAGTCGTCCCAATAAATCAATGGATGTGATTTCAATATTGATGAAATATTCTTAGTCGTCCCAATAAATCAATGGATGTGATTTCAACCACTAACTTCCTCACTATTATAAAGACATCCGTTTACATGTTTAATTTTTTATTTTTACATATTTAAAATTTACTATAGTGGCTACCTGATTCCCATGTCTGAGTGATTAACGTTTCATTTTCTAGACCAACCTAAGCGACCTGAACGAGATTGTCCATTACGAAAATAGTAGCTAAAACATGCAAGAAATAAGAATTTACCACTGTGCAAAAAATAAATGGCTGAAACGCTAATCTATGCAGCAGTGCTTTGCGGCTGTGTAAATTAAGCTTCATCAGTGAAAACAATGAAAACCTTTCGGCGTTCATCAGCCACGAACGCCGAGTTTGAGGCTGTGCTAGTATATATCTGCAACGAAATTTCCGTTGGACGAACAAAGCATAAGTGAATCAGCTGAGACCCTTGCAGTTTTGTTTTCGACCAATTGGTAACTCTCCAGATAGATAGAATACCACAGGCCTAGTGCTCAATTTGGAAGCAGCTGGTAGGCACTTTGCGCGTGTGAGATCAAGCGAACGAAAATTTGGAGGTTAATCCCATTTTCTCGCATACGTCTTCATCTTACAATTTTTATTATTCTGTATCCCATGGCACAGCTTAATCTGGACGTTAACTTGCCATCCTCCTCCATCTCATATGGCAAAATACTACAATGTATTCGATGTATTCATAAATCACCGAGGTCCTGACGTAAAGGAAACCTTGGCTAAAGATATCTAAAATCTCCTTATGAGACACGGATTCCGAGTATTTCTGGATGAAGATGAATTGCATGAGGGAGAGAACCTAACTCCTCAAATTGAAGGTGCTATTAGAACAGCCTCAGTCCATGTAACGATTTTCTCTCCGAGATATGCGAAATCATGGTGGTGTTTGAAGGAGCTCGTCATGATGTTGGAGTCGGGGTCAACCGTTCTTCCGGTCTTCTACTGTGTCAAGCCTTCAGAACTTCGCTGGACACAGGATGAAAATGGACTGTATGCTAAAGTCACGTGCATGCTCAGATGGTGGTTGCGCCTGCTGCACTAGACGAGGGGCGAAAATGGAGTGTATGCTCAAGCCTTGCTTAAACTCCAAGAGAAGAAAACTTTTGACTGCTTCTGACTTATAATTATGCCTAAGGCATATTTTAAGTTGGTTGACAGGTTTTCTAAAACCATTTTTTACATATTTTCACAATAAAACCATTTTGTTAACAGGTTTTTGGAAAACCGCCATATTTTTCTATCCAACTATAATTGGAAACCACTTTTTTCACTCAACCGGCCAGTTGTTCCTATTCAAAACCTCAACCTGCAAACTGTTCCTATTCAAGATTGACCCACCGCCTCTGTCAATTTTCGCACAGACTTGGAGAATGCAGGAGGCGTGGGTTTCATTCAACCCACCAAGTACTCCTCGAAATCCCCCCACTTCGTCGTCTATCAATTCCACATCTCTGCTCGAGAAGACATTATTGCCTGTGACTTGCTCCCTGTGGAGATTCCTTTGAACATGGGTATCAGCGAAAGCAATCGACAGCACAACAGCGCTTCCAACAAACAATGGAACTCCTCCGGTGGCCAGCTGAGAGAAGAGGTCATTCCTGTCTGCAATGGTGGTGATCTCGTTTTACAGAGGGAATCTGCACAAGGTTCCCGACACTCCCAGTCGATGGCCCATCCTCAAGCCCTCCATCTCTCTTCGCATTTTCAAGCAGCTATATGTTCAGGATTCCATGGAGGAAGACGAAGCCGAAGGCATGGGCGATAATGACTGCGCCAAGGAAGAAGACAAGTGCCCTTCCGATCCCAAAATCAGCGAAGAAAGTGAGCGGAAAAGAGAGCAAGAATGCGTTGATTACGACAAGGAAATCAAATGCCCTAAGACCACAGCAGGTCACCAGCCAGATGCTCTGGCTCAGATGAATTGTGATGATTCAGTCGTCCCTAAAAATGCCAGATCCAAAAAGGGCCTCGGATTGGCCCGGACCCCAGGCTTCGGAAAGTCCCAAAGCAAAGAAATCGGATGCCGAGGAAATGGATGTGGACTCAGACGAGGAGGATTCAGGCTCTGTGCCAGAGGAGAAGCTTCCAGAGGCTACTAAGCTCACTCAAGAGGTAGCTAACTGTTTTATTTTCATTGTTTAATTGTTGGAATTGCTGCAAGAAACATGCTCCGGAGGGACTTCCGTCGGCTTAGGTGCCAGGTCTGAAGGGTAACTATGCTGCCATAATCGCCCAGGGCTTTCACGTCATGCCATTTGGGTGGCGCAGGCCACAGAGAGAAAATGTAGCCTGGTGGATGGCTTAAACTCCGTCGATTTGACCAGTCAACAAATGCTGAATGGGAATGTCGAAGTAATTTGGGTCAATGGAAATTCATCCCATGCTCAAATTCAAGATTCACATTTATTGTTCAATAGGCTGCTAGGTTGAAGTCCTTTGAAGCTTTAGGTATCGATTTTTTTGGCTACTATTCTTTGCTTCAGCCTTTCTTCCTAGAATTAAAGGTGCAGAATGCTTCCATACCAGGGGGCTTTTGTTTTGTTTTATCTTTTAAAAACAGATACTGTTTTGGACTTCAAAATTGCTGTTTCAATCTCTCCGGCCTCCAAATGCGTTGATGTCATCTCCTCATCATCTTGATTCTTACTTGATGGTGGGCTATCGGGATGCTTAAATTTTTCATGCATGCTGTGTAATCTTTGGCTGTTTTATCCAAGTCAGAACATTGAACATGATACTTTAACATGTACCGCTTGCTGCATTTCCAGGATTTGTTACCTTCTGTCGCGAAGGGTAGGGGACGGCGGATTTCAAGCTTGGAATCGGCACGCACGGGACAGAGGTGAAAGCCCTACCGGAAATGGTAGAATGGATAGAAAAAGGGTGGAGGAATCGAACCCCCGACCAGTTACTTGTGTTTGATCCTCCGGGCAAGCTCCAGGTTATGCGCATCCGTTATAAAGAGGCGGAGACTTACATGAGCAACGAATGGAAATTGCGTATTGCCCACGTCAATTTTAAAACAGCAATTTACAGATTCACACATCTCTCTGGTGATAAATCCTCCAAGGATACCAATGTTTCCATAATTTGCGGCTCTTAAAATAAACAACCCACTCAATTCGCATCCTGTAAATGGTCGTTCGCCCTCTTAAAAAAAACACCCCACTCAATTCACAACCTGTAAATGGTCGTTCACCCCACTTAAAAAAGACACCCCACTCAATTCACTCTTAAATGGTCGTTGCTATGATGTTGCTGCTGTCGAATGTTTTGAAATGTGTTCCATCTTCACAGAATAAAAAAACCAGACCATTGAAATGTGTTCCATCTTCACAGAATAAAAAAACCAGGAGATTAAAAGAAGTATCCAACAGAAAGCAATAAAACGGGAGGGTTTCTGCACATAAACTCTGTTACACAATATATATTCCAGGGTTTAAGCACAATATATGTTCTAGGGTTTAAACCCACTGTGGTTTGCAGCCATGGTTTGCATTCGTCAAGCCACAAGAGACGACCTGCTTGCAATGCAGACATGCAATTTGATGTGTCTGCCTGAGAATTACCAGATGAAGTATGATGAGAGATGGGAGTGTGGATTAAGTAGCAGATGGTTTAAGAGGAAAGGGGATGGAGTGGCAGAGGATATGCAGTCGGCCATGGAGAATATGGGTGCACTTGTCAATGAAGCTGCTGCAGTCAGTCAGCTTATGAATGCCAGAGAGCCCTAGCACCACACAGGTATGTGAGAGGATGCTAATCTTGTAATGAGAACACTCTATTTTAGGTTGCATCCAATTTTACATAAATTCTTTCATTGAGTATTGTACAGTGTTACTCAGATTTTACAAGTTTGGCCTGAATTTTAATTAATATAAATCTGAAAAAATTAAAAGTTCATTGTATATGTTTTTTATTTTTATTTCAATAAAAAATTGTCACATGATTAGAGTGGATGATAAATATAATCCTACCTGTGGAGCAGATAGCCCCTTTTCTATTTCCAGGCAGTATGCTTGCAGAGTATATCATCTTGCTTGTTGTAGGGTATACCAAGAATTTTTAAAAAACAAATTATTTATTAAAAATAAAGGTATTAACCATCTAATTATAAGTATTTAATATAGTATTTTTATTTTAATGGATTGTTATAAGTATTATTAATATTATCTTGCTTGTTGTATGTTGTATGTTGTAAGGTATACCAAGAATTTTTAAAAAACAAATTATTTATTAAAAATAAAGGTATTAACCATCTAATTATAAGTATTTAATATAGTATTTTTATTTTAATGGATTGTTATAAGTATTATTAATATTATTTGTACTTGACCAGCAAAATATTTATAATAAGCATTTTGTCCATTGAATTTTTAGCAAACATACAAGTACAACATGTTGCATTTAACATACAATTTCAATACATTATAGCATTCATACATACAAGTTCATCATCTTGTTAAAATCAATAATATTTCAATGCATAAATGTGTTGAATTCTAGCAAACATACAAGTACAATATGTTGCATTTAACATACAGGTTCAATACATTATAAGATTCATACATACAAGTTATCATATTGTTAAAAACAATCATATTCCAATGCATAAATTTCTCGCTGCTTAAAACATACAAGTAACAATATACTACATTTAACATACAAGTTTAATACATTATAGTATTCATACATACAAGTTTATCGCCTTGTTAAAAACAATAATATTCTAATGTATAAATTTCCTGTTGCTTCAAACATACAAGCACATACATGTTCAATACATTATAGTATTCATACATACAAGTTTATCATCTTGTTAAAGACAATAATATTCTAATGCATAAATTTCTTGTTGCTTCAAACATACAAGCACATACAGGTTCAATACAGTATAGCATTCATACATACACATTTATCATCTTGTTAAAGACAATAATATTCTAATGCATAAATTATTTTTCCAAAAGAAAATTCTTCATTATATTAAAAATATAATTGTTTACATCAACTGACCCTCTTACAATATCGGACCATAAAAAGATCTAAGTAAACGCAAAACCTTCTACTTCCATAATCACTTCACCAGTGAAAAACTGAAATACCAAAGGGTGTTGGCACAAAAAACTCTCTTCAAAAAATGCAAAACCTAGGATCCTGTGTCCTCTTACACATTTTCCAGTGGGATGGTTTGATGGAGTTGCCTCTTCAGATGGACTGCAAAGTGGAGCTAGGGAACTTATCAAGTTTAGTGAGTCGACGATTTATAAGTGGACTTTCAACACTGATCCTGGCACAAATAATAGGGCTGAGTTACTTGGTGTTTGGGTTACTCTTTTACTGGCTTCAAGATTACATCTTATAGAGCTGTAGATTATTGAAGACTCAAAAATCACAATAGATTGGTGCAATGGCAGGGGGAGACTTCAGATCATGGCGTTAAACGGATGGAAGAAAAAGATTAGAGACTTGAGCACACATTTTGGAACGATCACTTTTACCCATACCTATCGAGAATACAACATGGAGGCTGATAAACTTTCAAAGAAAGCACTCAAGGATCAACGGGGTAATGTTTTCTTCACACAGTGGGAAGATGGCAACAAAGGCCCTATTTATTGGAATTTGTCGGGTGTTTTGGGGTTCTTGATTACTTGAAAACCCTCTCTTTGTTGACATTACTCGAAAACCCTCTCTTTGTTGAAATTGGTGAATTGTTGTGCTGACTGAGAAAATTGATATTGGGATTTGGAATTTCATGCTTTGTACTTTTCTTGCTATAGTTGAACCTACAAGTGTTATGTTTCATCCACATACAGATAATTGTCAATTGATAAGCCAAAAAACCATAGGCATGCCCAAAATTTTCAATTTATTAGAGAAATTCCCCGATCCATATCCAAAATCTATTTTCATCCTCATCTTTATCTCCCTTTTTCTTTTTTCCTATGAAACAGACTGTTGTATTGGTGTTGTAATCTCTGTTGTTGCAACAAATGTTGCTCTTAGATTTCCGTTAATCTTGCTTTAGCATGCATGAAATTATAATAAAGAAACATGACAATCCCTTCTTGTCTCCTATCCAAATCCCATGCACAAACAAAACCCAACCCTCCAATTCCTACCTCAAATCCTCTTTGCTCAATTCAGTGGGCATAGAACTTAAAAGCAACGTTCCAGATGCATGCTCTTGGCCTAATGGATAAACATCCCTGGGAATCAAACCCGCGACATCGCTCCCACTACAAGCAATGTTGTTATCATCCTCTTGAAAACCAATGGGAACCCTCTGTTGTTGTATGTTATCCCAAAGCGGTTCTTGAATTGAAGCGATAGGAGAAGGAATACCCATATCAAAAAAATTATATAAAGGCACAACTGGATTCACAGAAATCGAACACACACCTACTGTGGGTGAAACATATGGTCGTACATCTATGCGGTAAGAATAATACTTCACTGATTTGTAAGAGCAACACATTTTTTCAGAACAAAAACATATTATAATACTAAGAGCTACTTTATTCCGTATATGGGGTTTTAGCCATGTCATGCTAAGATATTGGAGGAAACATTTACAAAGTCTCTATAGGAGATGGACAACACCTGGGGGAGCGACCTTTCACAATAGCAACATATGGCAGTCCATGCATTCTCTGGAACTAGAACAACCACTTGCAACAGAGAACATTGCCAAATCAAACCTTGAACAATTGATGAGAAATTGACATTGTTTCTACAATGCACGTGGAACAAGAGTGCCATGCTCAGTGTAGCAAGTTTTGTGCATGAAAGTCACGTGCCACGAAGACAATTTAAAGTTGTTTAGTTGAAGAACTTTTGTTAATAGAAACTATGGGAAAGGTGTTTAGATTAGTTAAAATGCGTTTAGATTGGTTTTCTTCATAGAGAGAAGTTATCCAAACCGATCAAAGAACTTGAATGACCATATTAGCCAATGTAACCGTTTCTAAAACGCTGGATCAACACCTTTCCATAGGGAGTAAAACCTGTAGGATAATGGAAATTACTAATGGTCGAGGTTTTAAAATGTGTTGATGATAGACAATGTTGGTTAATGTTGGTTATATTTATGATTTAATTAACATTTATAATTTCTCTCAAAACATTTAAACTAAGTTAAACATAAATCATCCTAAACAATTTTTATTTATTTTACTGATTCTAATCAAACTCCGCGATAACCTAAGATTTGATGAATGTTCAAGATGATGAATGGTTTGTCTTGTGATTAATTAAGGAACACAATTTTATTTTAAGTTGGTTTTTTCGAGGAGGATAATCCATTTGATTCGGAGACTCTATACATTGACTATGGATAGTTTTCCTGGAGGAGGTCAATCCATTCCATTTAGAGATTCTATACAATGACAATGAACATGGCCAACTATTGTAGTTGTATTACATTACACAACTTCACTTATTATCTATATTTTGATATGAAACATCAAAGATATTAAATGAAAAGGTAAAAATTACGAAGATGGAATTATTGGTTTTGTTTTTCTTGAGGGATCGATTCATTCCATTCAGAGATTTCAATACATAGACTATGGACATAGACCATCTACTTTATTCATTATATTTGTACTACAATACATAACTGTACTTCACACATTATCTTGATTTTGGAATAAAACATCTAATGTATACTATGAAAAGTAAAAATTAATGATATGGACTAACACCCAAAGAGTAAGGCAACACTCGGATGGCCATCTAATACATAAAGTAATAGAGGCGAAGAATGTTCATCAATGTAGATTTTCCATTGTGGGCAAAACATCAAAATTGTGGGCAAAACATATGTTTAGTGCTCATAATTTGTGTGAAGCCACACCAACATATAGAGTGGATTTGGGTAGTGTATTACCTAATCAATGATATTGTTGACGAATGATATATAATGGATAAGATTAAGTGTACGACATAAATTTCATGATGCCTTTGCATAGATGGTTTATAACTATAATGAAAATAAGAATGATGAAAATGGATTGAAAGGAAAATTGAAATGTTGAAGTTTTCGTTGTTTCAACTTTGCTTCTCACCATTCAGAAGAATCCTTGCAAACTCAACATGACATTTATGTGTAGGGCGCATGTTACATGCCCCTGAAACCTTCCTCACGCATCTGGATGAACTTTTGTTCATTGGTACCAAGGAATACTTGAGCAACTGGACAACGAAAGGTAAGAACAGACTACCAGTGTAGATGAACATGCAAATGGGTGGAAAGAGGATAGGTGGTAAGTCAACAATATAACCAGATCAATGGAAAGAAATTATTTAAAACATAGCTTTGTTATTTTGTTTTTCTAAAATATTTTTCAAATTGTAACATACCATTCCATAGTCATAGACCAACAATGTTCCTAATTAAAACTAGTACGACGTGCTATACCAATCATGATCCTGAGCATGACAAATCATTTTTCCAGGATAAAAAGTCATAACAACACCCAAGAAACATGACCCAAGTAAGCATAATTTCGCATAATTTCCCCAACTTTAGTCACTAGAGCACTATGTGCATTGTTAATGATGTTTTCATATCCTTTTAAAGAGGAACAACATCACATATATGTTTTTTAATAATATTTTGCACATGATGTTCATTTTTCAAAATTCATTATTTTAAATTTTTAATAAAAAAATATTTTTATTTTCTAAAAAAATATTATTAATGTATATTTGTTTGTTTTAAATTTTTGGAAAAAGATGATTTAAAAAACATAATATTATTTTTAATCTATTTATTTGTTTAATTATTTTTTAAAAGAAATTGTTTTAAATATTTATTAAAATTTGATTTTTTAATAATTTTAAAATTATCATTACCAACATGTATATGTATTTGTTTTGGTGAAAATGAAGTATTGTGGACAAGGAATTCAGCGATAAAAAAATCACAATTTCTATAGTGAAATTTTGAAATTTAACGTGATAGTGTTTCATATTACAAATGAATTTGTTAACGTCCATTTTCATTAAAATAACAATTTCAACACTTTATATTTGAAATTTGAAAATTTCCACAAAATTAAATAAAATAAAAAGACATTCCAAAAGCTAGCTTTATTTGCTACATACAAAATTAGACTTAGCTTATAGTCTAAGTGTTCTCATTGCTCTATTAATATTTAATTTGTTCAAGTGGCAAATTATGCTTTTGTGGGTTACACATTTGTGCATGGGAGTCATTTAATGTAAATGATGGTGAGTTTCTTACGAGAAGAAATGATTTCATGATTTTAGCATGTCTCCCCAAAGGGGAGGATTTCATAGCTTTCAAACATATTCACAAGCCTTTTATAGTAGGATTTCATATCTCTCAAGCATATTCACAAGGGGTGTCTTTTATATTAGATGGGCTCCCAATGGAGGTGTTTATTGCCTATGGAGCCAATGATGGAGGATTACTTAGTAGAAAGGATGATTTTATAGTTCTAACATGTTTTTCAAAAAAGGTGATTTGATAGATGTGTTGTGTCTTTACAAAGTGAGTCGTTTATTGTAGATAGGGTTAAGGATGGGGCATTATTATAAATGGGATTAATATGAAGGAGTAATGTTTCCATATTGTAATAGGACCAAGAATATAGAGATATTTAGATAAAAGAATTATTTTCTCACTTTGATACATCTTTGTAAATGACATTTATTTTGAACAAGACCACAAGTAAAATTAAATTTCACTAAAACAAGTCGGGAATTACACCCTAAGATAGTGACAAACAAAATATTCTTAATAAATTTTCATCTATTATTATTATTATGACTACAACTATTATTAAATATAATATTTTTATATTTCATCCAATTCAAAATGGTTTTTTGCTTGTGAAATTTGAACTTTCTTCATGCTCCCACTCTAAAGTTTATTCTTTGATTTTATTTTATTAATAAATTATTATTAAAAATAGTTATTATATATAGGTTCACTTATAAGAATAACATTCAATTAGACTTTATCACACAACAACTTTAAGTTAAATGCAAATTAAATTCAAGTGATATCCAACTGACAACTTTATAAGTATTTATATTAATTAAATTTGGTCTCTATGGATGTTAACTATCATCATTATGATATTAATAATTAATATCATAATATACACTTAATTATAAGTATTTATAACTATTAAAATTATGAAAATAGCTATATTTATTTAGATTAGTCAAATAATTAGTATATTATTATTAAAAATTGTAACCACCATAGGATACAAGACCAAACCATATTATTTTTAAATTCTATTCCTATTGAAATTTTTATTTTTGTTTACAAGGACAATTTTTTCACCAATTCAAAAGTTATTGTAAGAGGTCATCATCAAAATAGTGAACCAACTTCAAATAAGATCATTTTAATTTCAATAACTTTATGATTCCAATTAACAACATTAATATGTCAAATCCCACTAGGTTGACTAATTTAGAAGGGTTTCGTTTGTAGGGCGACCCAAGGTCGAAACCTGTTGTAGTTGGGAGAGACACCTAAGAAATCTAGCTAGCTATGGGTTGGTGCATCAGAGGTGATTCTGACGGCTTAGATGCCCCCAGAATTTCTTAGCAAATTACTTCGACATTGTCATTCCCCGGCTTAGGGGGTATGCTAGTTATGCCAAAGACATCTTAGAGACAGATTTTGTAGAAAATCTACAAGTTAACAGGTTTTTAAATACCACCTCTCAACAAACAAAACCTGTGAACAGAAAAACCACCTTATCACTAAATATCACCTTTCCCACCTCTCAAATAATCTCAAATCAAAGTCAATGTAATGTCAAATCAAATTCAATGTAATATAGTATAGTCGTCCCGCCGCCTCCTTTCATACTTATCTAAATAAAATATTACTACCGCTGTCTCCTTTCATGCTTATCTAAAACTGTGCGGACTCCATAGTCTGTCCCACAAAGCGGTGATCTGGTGGAGGTTAGAGAAGCACCTCTGCTTGAGGCTATTCATCTTCCTGTCCTCAATTCTGTCGAGTGCTCGGGGTTGCGGAAGAGGCAGTAAACGAAACACCGTCGCTGTCCATTGGCGTGATTGATGAGGTCTTTAACCTCTTCAAGGGAAACATTCATCATTTTCAATGGTGCTTTGAAGCCAGAGATTATCTTAACACAACAACCTTGATACAGTTAGAGAGACAAAAGGGCGTGGTCCCTTATATGGCTTTTCCATAACCACTCTTGGTGTATTGGGTACGGGAAGGTTGTGATCGAATTAATAATGGGATTATGCTAATCTCTGAATCCGGGGCACAATTTAGGGACTGAATGATTTTTTTTTGGACCTCTACTGGTGGTTCGTCTCGTCTTCTTCCAGTGGAATCCGGGCTGGAATAAATATCATCAGAAATTTTCGATGTCTCCCGTAAACATTTCTACTAAAATGTTTAATACTTTTCATCAAATCTTCAGAATTTAATCTTTTTAGTTCTTTCCATCCTTTTTCCATTTTTAGTTTTTTATGCTTTGTATTGAAATTTTCTATTTTTTTCAACTAAATTTTGATCAATTTGATTTTTATTCATTGAAATTTTAAATTTATATTTTTTTCATTATAATTAAACAAGCTTGATTTTATATTAACAAAATGTTAAAAGAAAGTAATTAAAATTTGACAAATTTCAGCAAAATTCTTCACTTTATTTTTTGGAAATTCTCATTTTTGGGAAACTCTGATATATATTGTTGAATTGATGTTCTTTTCCAAAAAATTTATTGGAATTCAGTAAATTTCATTTTTTTAAGCCATGTTATTGTGGACAAAAATTTGACACATTTAAATTTTAAATTAGTGAAATGTTAAAAAATCATCTTTATTTATAAGAGAGTCAGAATTTTTTATAAATTAGTGAAATGTTAAAAATTCATCTCTATTTATCAAGAGAGTTGGAAATTTCTATTTTATATAGTTAGAATAAAATGTACATAAATATGGAAATTTATTAATGAAAAAAAATTTAAATTAAAAACTTACACATTTTCATATATATTTTTACTCTTTTATTTCTTCATAAAAAAGTCGAATCCTAAATTAGTTATCCAACTTCTTTAACCCTAAAAAAAAATGATACCAATAATAAAATTGTTTTTTCTTTAAACCATAAACATCTCATCTCAAAATAACTGGCAATATATCATATGAAAGGATATGCAATTGTGTTTGATAGGAAAAAGTATTTTGTACAAACATGATATGCAATTGTGTTTGATAGGAAAAAGTATTTTGTACAAACATGAAGGATATTATAGGAAAGAAAATCATAATTTTAAGAAATTTAAAAAATATTAATATCATATAATTGGTTATATTTATATAATATTTTAAAATTATGGTATTATTTTTATTTTTATTTTGTAAATAAAAAGGGGGCGGGACCTGTTATATTACTTTAGTCAAAATGTACAAAAAGAAAGAGCTGTTTGGGATGCCAGTTGTCCCGCCTACATAGGAAACAGGGGCAGCTGGACACCCCATGCCAAATGTCACTCTAGTCTCAAAATATCTAAGTTTTTCCCTGCCACGTCCCGCCCGGAGGAAACCAGGACGTGCAGGTTTGAAAATGCAACTAAATGTCATAAGTTTTCTAACAAGACTATGAACTAGAAGGCTCAAAGCCGTGCTAATAACTAGGTAGGAAAACAAAAACCAAGTCGGGACTTCCATTAACCTGCTATCCATCGCATTTGAGCTGGTCCTCTGTGATCTTTCATCCAGCTGGGAAGGCGTATGCACGCGCGCAAGTGGGGCATTGGCGCCTCGGATGTGTCCGGGAGTGAGCTGCGAAGTACATGTCCAGTCGTTGTTCTATCCTTGCTAGCCGAAAGGTCTGATCCCTCAGCAGACTTCTGATCTCAAAGATGAGACTGAGGCAGTCCCAATTGGTTGGTGGCGCTGGGTCCTGACTGTTGCCCCTTGGGTCCTGACTGTTGCCTTCATTGAAATCCTTGTCGTGCCCCTTGGGTCTCTCCTCCTCGATATAGCAGGGCGGGTGTGGCGCTTCGGAGCTGCCAGCTTGGGGGGCTACCTTGTCGCCAGCGGATAAGGGCCATCATCCCTGGCTGAAGTCTAAAGGCGGGTGCCAATTTTCAGGTATAGTGAACAACAGGTGTTCCGGAATGCTCTCTGGTATGCCTCCTTCTGGAATCTCCTCGACCACGTACGCCATGGGCGGCGTTCGTGGTCGCGCTTTCCTCCGTCGAGTGGCTATGGCGAGAGCTGCCTCGAATTGTTGTTTTCGCTTCCTCTTGGATTTCACGGCGTACCATGCCGCTCCTCTTTGTGGTGTCCCACGCAGTCTTGGCATGATGGAGGTCTGATAAAATTTCCAATTGCTCGTTCTGCTTCCTATCGCCTCGGGAATTCTATAATATGTCGCTGGCACCTTCAAGATTGCAAAGAGGCAACAGTGATATTGTTGTTCCACGAGAGCGAGAGCTACCCAGAGCGGTTGGTTCTCCGCTCCAACAATCCAAGCTATGAAGAATGACAAGAGTCGAGCCTCCATGGCTATAATGGCTGCTTGAATAGTGCTGTCCAGACTGGTACAAGTCCCGCGAGCGAGAGGCCTCGTAGGGTTAATGCTTTCGCGAGGATTCATGGCGTAATTGAATGGTGAGGGGACGCCGACCGGTAGAAATATTAATGGGGACGTCCCGGCTGGCTCCCGCGTGGCTCCCTTTCCCAACGTGTCACCCCATCCGGGGAAATTATGGTATTATTTTTAAATAAATATTGATTAATGTAATTTATATTTATGATTTATTACAATTTATTTTAATAACTAAGGTAATGAAGACTTCCTTGTATGACAAAAGACCAATAAACTCTGTTATTTGAAGTTAAATATTTGTATGACAAAAGACCTATTAACGTTGTTATTTGAAGTTAAAGTCTAACTGCAACATTCAATATTGTATAATAGAAGGAAAATCACTCCTCATCACTTTTATCTTCCAACTTTTAATTATATTTATTTAAATATTAAATATACAAAATAAAATATAAAAACAATTTTAAATATTAAATATACAATAAAAAACAATCTTAATAAAATAACAATTTCTAATTATGTTGATTTAAATATTAAATATACAAAATAAAATATAAAAACAATTTTACTAAAATAACAAGTTTTTATGAACAAAGATCTGGCCGACGGTTCGAAAACCCTGTGGACCTGGACAATCGTTTCCGTGATATGAGCAAGTTGGAGCTGCTTAGGGCTGAAGGTGATTGTTTGAAAATCATATTCAGTAGGGTGCAGTTACCACATCTCATATGGCTCAGATGGGATAGTTGTCCCTACTGTTGCCTGCCTCCCTGGATTAAATGGAAGAGTTTAAGAGTTTTAGAAGTGAAGGGGGGCAAATTGACAACACTGTGGGGAGACCATGTCGCTGCCAGATTCCATTGGGAACTTGACCAAACTCCTATATATTGAATTGTCCGAGTGCAAAAAATTGTAGATGCTTCCATGCTCCTTCGGGAATTTAGTACAACTTCAACATTTGTATTTGGACAAATGTAACAAGTTGGCCGTCTCTAAAAAAGATTTTGCAAACATAAGAGCCCTTGAGCGCTTAAAGATCTCAGGTTGTTCCAGAATTAAAGTATTGCCTCCCCAAGTTGCAAGTAACCAGTCATTGAGAGAATTAATTTTAAGAGATACAAGATTAAAGGAATTGCCAAGTGATATAGGAGAGCTAATTCACTTGGAAGTTCTGATTTTCGGCAGCGAATTGTTGACAAAATTGCCTGCTTCCTTTGGTTCCCTCGGGAGTTTACAGCGATTGGAGCTTTTGCGCTCGCAATTGAAACGTTTGCCAGAGTCCATCGGCGACCTAAGGAGCTTGAAGCACGCTCGCAATTGAAACGTTTGCCAGAGTCCATCGGCGACCTAAGGAGCTTGAAGCAATTGAGGATCCAATCTCTCAAGACTTGGAAATAATGGAGATGTTAACTAGTTGATTAGCTTCAGAAATAAGCGCGTGCGGTTAAAGCTAGTTAGCTTAGTTAAGAGTCGGGCTCTCTGGTTGTATTTTGGTTTGCATGTAGCCGACTCCCGAGAGAGAGTCTTTCCTACAAGGATGTAATCCGCCTTCGCTAATATCAAGAAGTGAGCCGGAATTTCACCGGTTTGTTTGCCCCGCGACATTTTATCTTGGTATCGAGCCACGAGGAGAAGGTGCGGATCCGCGAGGAGAAGGTGCGGAAATAGGAGAGGTTCGCAAGTCTCTCCTCTCGTAGGGTGCGGGAGAATACTACTCAACCTTACGCGCAAAGAAAACCGAAAAATTCCCGCAGGCGGAATTAGCTGAGGTGCTGACAACGACATCTTCGCGAAAAGGTATACAAGAGAGAAAGGTGACAGCCCTTCACGTTTCCCGCAGGCTGCTCTATCGATAGGTGCGGAAATCTTTGAGAATTCCCGTAGTCTGAACCGTCGGGAGGTGCGAGAATCCCGAGGAGCATTTTGGGGTGAGTTTTTAAATCGCGAGGAGCATTGTGGCGTGGATTTGCATGCGTGGAGAATTTTGAAAATCGCGAGTGTTTTTTATGAAGTGGATAAGGTTTGTTATTACATGAATTTTGGTTTTTTTTATGAAGCGTGAGGTGGATAAAGAAAAAGTGGATAAGGTGAACCCAAATTTGATTAAAGCGAATCTCTTTTTGAAGTTTATTAAAAGAGGATATATGTTAATGTGGAGGTTTATTAAAGAGGTGCAGCGCATTAAAGTGGATACCTTTAAAGAGAGGTGAAGTATTAAAGTGGATACTTTTTGAAAGAGGTGAAGCATTGAAGTGACTTAGCAGATATTTTTATAAGAGAGGTGAAGTTTGTTTTGGAGTTTATTTAAAGTGAATTTCTATTCATAGTGGATATATTTTTTAAGAAGGTGAAAAGGAGTTATAAGTTTTTAAAAGTGGAGATTTTTTTGCATGCATGCATAATATAAGCCGAGAACAGAGATAGATTGAGTCGATCGGCGGTATCCGAAGCAGAGCCGACAAAACGCTGTATTATCCTGGTGATTTTGCAGACTAAATTGCGCATGCATGCAACTCCGGCCGGCAGAGACATACCCTCAACTAAGCCAACAAGTTACGGCTCAAACTTCATCAACTGAACGTACGCAGACGCCATGGAGGGCTATGGTGTCTGAACATTGCGAATGGAACCGAATCAAACTGCTATACCGCAGCGACAAGAAAGCGCCAGCCATTTATCCAAGACTGGCAGGCTGTCGGCAAAGGTATTGTTGCGCATGTCGCATTTAAAGATAGCATAATTCCGCATATTAGAGACGCTTCAACTTCTGCTGCAACATGCATGTTTCTAAATCATTGTAGGAAACTAGCAACACAAATCGCATTTTGTTCCCGAAAACTAAATTGCTAGCATTAAGATGGATGGAAATGAATCATAGTTCATTTTGGTCGCGATTAAAGAGGTGAAAGACAAGCTAGTAAATATAGGCTAAACTACCTACTACCGATCTAGCGACTATTACCCAAATGGTGGCTAGAAGACTATCATATGTTCGAGGTCACGTGTCTTGCAGCAAGGGAGAAACTTCCTACTTTTGAAGAATTGACATGTATTTTGCTGCAAGAAGAAGAGAGGCGTGGGAACCTGAAGCCTCCAAGTAAAGATTTGGTGCTGTGGTCAAATAACAGATCTTCCTCTCGCAGATCTGTTATTTGGCACTGTGGTCAAATAGTAGATCTGCGAGAGGAAGATCAGTAGTAAGATGCAGAGGAGGCAGTTCATCGCATAGAAGATAATCTCCAAATCAAGGTATGTAAACTGATAGGAATGAGTCAAAGAGTTGTTATTACCGTATCGACTCGACATAGTGGAAGCCGTTATCATTATAAGAAGAAAATGATGAGGCTAGGACAAACCTAGAACACATTCAGGTCATTATGCAGATAAATCCTCAAATCAAGATCACATATTATTTATTGCTAATGATGATATTGATGAACCCCCGGATTTTGACTCACCCGGATCTAGCCCGCCATGTCTAACGTCAGCTTTATCTCGCCGAAACGATGATTCCGATGTTCGGTTTGTGGATTCCTGAGCACCTGGCATATGACTTGTAATAAAATCGGTATACACTTCGAAGAAACTCAGAATGGTGCTAGCATATACCTTGGAGATGACCGTGCTCATCGATCAAGGGATATGGAGACATTCAGTGACACGTTTAATGGTATCTGGGTTCGTCACATTCCGCACGGTGTATGTGCTGAATAAAGAAAATTTGATCTCTCGCGGTTCACCATTGGCTGCACTTAACTTGAAGGTTGAATTCTTCAAGAATTATTGCATAGTGAAGATCTGCTGGACCACCTCCAACTACAAGGTAAACGGTGTCGAGTTGGAGGTCTATACAAATCATGTCACTACCGGGCTAACAATAATCATGCACCGACTCGCCACTATGCCAATGGGTGAGACTCTTTAGCATCAAAGGTATGGACACAACAATCATCCCCGATGCATTGTTATTACATAAAAAAGAATATGGTTGAAGGACTTCATATGTTAAAGAATGAGAAGGTTGTTTGTGATGGATGCATTAGAAAGATGCACAGAGATGAATTTCTAACTCGATAAGAAAAAGAGAGAATCTCGTTAGATCTTGTGCATACCGATGTTTGTAAATGGCGCAGACCAGGGTCTTTAGGAGTTGCATTTTACTTTCTGTTGTTTACTGATGATTGCACGAGATACACATGGGTTTACTTCCTTAGATCTAAAAAGATGTTTCTAGTACTTAAGGAATTCAACCATGGTGGAAAAGGCATGTGAAAATCCATCAAAATCCTCCGCTCAGACCAAGGATAAATCGGGGGGACTTCAACAACACCGCAAAGAGAATGGAATCGCATGGGCCAGCTTTACAAGATCACACTCCACAAAACGGAGTCACTGAAGGAAAGTTCGTAACTCCGGTCGAAAGTGTGCACGCTAGATGATAAAAGGTAAAAATCTTTCAAATGCATTTTGGTTTGAAGCCATAAATACTGTAGTTTTTTTAAAGAATAGAAGTCCAACAAGGTGTCTTTGAAGATCAATTTCTTTTTAAGCCTTGTATGGTTCCAAACCCGGCAGTTAATAATTTGAAAGTATTTGGGTGTAAAGCTTTTGCACATATTCCAAAGGGAGAATAGGAGGAAATTGGATGAAAAAGCCACTAAATGTATTTTCATTGGGTATTGTTCTCAATTTAAAGCATACAAACTGTTTGATCCTCGCCATCTCACAAAGTGTTTTGCAAGTAGAGATGCAATTTTCCATGAGCGAGCGAAATCATGACGACAATAGTCATGAGGAATGGAATATACTTATTGATGAAGGAGTTAAGAAGAGCAAAGAAATAGCAAAGAACTCCACACAACAACAACATCCCTCAAGAAGCCGACAACAACAGCCCATCCCCGCAGCCGACAAGCAGTTAAGAAAAAGAAGAAGGACTCAATGATATGGAAAGTTCGAGCAGTCACAGTTCACCTACAACTGAAGACAGATCTTCACAAAGTGGGGAGGAAGATAATCACCATGTAAGATCTTCAGCCATTTATCTAATTTCCCGCGAAGGTATAAAGACTATGCCCTGACGAGTAGCATTTCAAGTGTTATAGAACCCATGAATTTTGATGAAGCTAATGAAATGATGAATGGCTTAAATGCAATGGAGGAAGAATATGAATCTATAATGAAAACAAATTCTTGGGAATTGGATCAATTACCTAAAGATAAGAAGCCCATTGATGCAAATGGATATACAAACTCAAGTTTAAATCAAATGATGGTAGTATAGATAAGTATAAGGCCAGACTGGTTGCAAAGGGGTATTCCAAAACAGAAGGTATTGATTATGCAAAAACATTTTCACCAAGAGGTAAATTGAATACTATCGTATCGTTAACGTGATTAGCTGCTAAAGTTTCATTGGAAGTTGCATCGGTTAGATGTTAACTGCGATTTTGAATGGTGAGCGAAGGAAGAGGTTTACCTTACTCAACCAAGGATTTGTTGAAAAGAGGCAAGAACACGTAGTGTGTAAGTTAAAGAAAGCGCATGGACTAAAACATGCACCTAGGTCATGGCATGAGAAGATAGACTCTTTCTTCTTCAATGTATTTTTTATGAGTAAAAGTGATCCAAATCAGATACAAATTTGGATGAACATGGGTATATAGTATTGATTTCATTACATGTTGATGATCTAATAATTACACATGAAATGCAGAGAAGTTGATTGATGAAATCAAGGAGCGGTTGTCGTTGCATTGAAATGAAAGATCTTGGTGAGTTACATTATCGCCTAGGTCTTAGCGTCATTAAATGCGTGCCAAACTTTTGTTTGTCAAAGTAAGCATATCAGAGAAATACTTAAGAGATTTAAGATGGATCAGTGTATGTCTTCTAGTGTTCCCATGCAGAAGAGTGTGAAACTTTCTTTTGATGATATTTTGAAGGAGGTGAATGGAACTGTGCATAGACAGATGGTGGGTAGTCTGAATTATCTCACCACAACCAATCTCATATTTCATATTCTCGTGAGTGTTTTAAGTCAGTCACATAAACCTCATGAAAGCCATTGGAATGCAAAGAAAGGCGATTCGCATCTAAAAGGTAATGCTTGATTATGGCATTAACATACCGATGCATCCGATGTTGAGTTAATGTGTTATCTGGGACTGAATACCGGAAATATGATGATCGACGATCAACCACCGATATGCCTCGTTGATCCGGCTACTCATGGAGCAAAGAAAGTGTACCTCATCAGATTCTTTGTCTTCTACTGAAGCGTAATATAAAGCCTTGTGTGCAGCAACTTGTATTGCTTGGTTAAGAAGACTCTCAAGATGTTGAGAAGAACGAAAAGGAACCTACGATGATCGATGTGACAATCGTGCACGCATCAATATTGCGAAGAACTGATCTTTCATGCAAGGACAGCATGTTGAAGCTCAAGTACCATTTTGTTCGAGAAAGTTGCAGTCAAATGAAATAAATCTTTTGTATTGTAATACTAGTGAAAATGCCGCTGATATTTTCACTAAGCCTCTTGAAAGATTAAGTTTGAACCGCTTAGAGATGTTAGTGTAGAAGTCAATCCATTCTCCATTTAGGAGGAGACTTGGAAATAATGGAGATGTTAACTAGCTGATTAGCTTCAGTAATAAGCGCATGTTGTGCTGCCTTCAGTTAGTTTAGTTAAGAGTCAGTTCTCTGGTTGTATTTTGGTTTGTATGTAGCCGACTCGAGAGTCTTTCCCATATAAGGATGTAATCCGCCTTCGTTTAATAATCAAGAAGTGAGCGAATTTCACCGTTTGTTTGTTTCGCATATTTTATCTGAAGTTCTGATTTTCGGCAGCGAATTGTTGACAAAATTGCCTGCTTCCTTTGGTTCCCTAAGGAGTTTACAGCGATTGGAGCTTTTGCGCTCGCAATTGAAACGTTTGCCAGAGTCCATCGGCGACCTAAGGAGCTTGAAGCAATTGAGGATCCAATCTCTTAAGCGATTGGAAAGTTTGCCCAATTCCATTGGTTATCTAACGAGCTTAGAGGAATTGGTAATTTCGAATTGCTCAGAGTTGAAATGTTTGCCTGATTCCATTAGATTGTTGACTCGGTTGAGACAGTTGAAAATTGGACAGTCAGGTGTAGAGTACTTGCCACCATCTGTCATGGAGCTGAACAATCTTGAACGGTTAGAAATAGAGGATTGCGGATTAAACGAAATGCCATTCAGAAAAGATGGAGGGGAAAGAACATTAACAGACTCTATGTTGAGTAAACTGGACATTTCCAATGTCAAATGCATGCCTGGGCACAAATACTTAAAGCTACGAGAAATAAGAATATCAGAGGTGTCGTTTCGTGAAGGTGTCTGCCCTAACCTTCAATATCTCAATATCAAGGATTGTCATTGTCTGGTGGAGGTTGGACCATTGCCAGCAACATTAATAGAACTAGTGCTGTGGAATTGTGTTGCATTGAGGAAAATAGGGCTTTCTGGTCTTGCAAAACTTGGGTTAGTCAACATCGTATTGTGTAGTGGAGTAGAGGAGCTGCAAGGTCTTGAAACGTTGATATCTCTGGACAGGTTGGAGATTTCTGGTTGCTGGAAGCTGAAGAGCATAAAGGGGTTAGCGCAGCTGACAAAGCTTCGAACACTAGAAGTTGCTACATGCCATGAGTTAGAAAAGCTGGAAGGTGTTGAAGATTCGTGGTCATTGAAGAGACTGAATGTATCTGGATGTCCAAAGCTCCAGTGGGATGGGGAAGTAATGAAGCAGCTGCGCCAACGATTGAAAAGAGGCCTTATCCTATGAAAAAGCAATTAGTGAATCAAATCATCTCAGTTCATAATTCAGTGGTGGCTGGCCCAAGTGCTCACGTCGCGCTGTGCTAATTTTATATGTATGTATATATATCTCTATTGCAAACCCAACTTGGAATAGCGCAGACAATTTTCATATCACATACAAAATAAGAAAAGGCATATGAAATGTCAGCCGAAGTTGCAGAAATGAATTTTTGCATTGATAATACATCATATCTAAAATTTCTACGTTTGTACTGATTGGAGTAGTTTGTATGTATTTAGCAATGTAGATTTATTTTAGTTTCAGATTCTATTAAGCAATACATAAAAGCTCTTGAATTATGAATGAGATTGGTTGAGTCTGTTATCAAGTTAAGTTGTTAATGACATTATTATCTTATTTAAAAAATATTTATATGAATTTATCTATATCTCTACTTATTCATAAATGGGTAAATTAAATGAAAGTTAATTTTTTTTAATATTAAATTATAAAATATATTTAATTTTTATACATTCAGCGTTCATGTTCACATCTCTGATGATTCCATGCTAGTAATTCAATTGATGAAAGGGGCTTTCAACATTCAGAATTACACTCTTTTCCTTCTGTTTCCAGCAATTCAAAACAGTTTAACTTGTTTTTCTTATATTTATTTTGGTAATGTTTACAAGATAGATGTCTATTGATCATGTCTACAAGATCAGGAACCAAGAAAGTTGATAGGCTGTTCAAAGCTAGACTAGTGATGAACCAAGGAACATGGAAAATGGCAGAAAAATCCCAAGCTCTTTCCTTGTAATATTTTTCATGACACATGGCTGTAATGGAAGAATTTTGACTTTTATATTTGCAACCAGTTTTAGATAGGTTTCTATCATTGTCAAGAAATTCTAGTGGATAGTTCCTTTTGGATGTTTAGCCAACTAGAATGTCGGATATAATTTTGTTATCTTTTACTTATTTATTTATAAATGGGTAGATTAAATGAATATTAGAATTGTTTTAATATTAAATTATAAAATATATTTAACTTTTATAAATACAATACTATAAAAATTTTCATCAAAAGTTTATAAATACTATGTTTACATTTATAATGATTTTATGATAGTAATTCAATAGATTCAGCATGTTGAAAAAAGCTTTAAATATTTTGATTACACAAAAATAATTATTCAAATATACAAATCTAACAATTTCTTCTTGCCACATCTAAAACAAATATTCTCTACCAACAAAAATACCTCCAAGAAAGGCCAGTATCATAATAACAAGGCAAATATACAAAGCTTTGAAGGAAGGTCAATGTAAGAACAAGACACGTATCAATACAGTGTTTGTAATCTCTGCGCTCGCTGCTGGTATCAAGGCGTAAATCAAAGTATGTACATTTACATATATTTGAACTTTGGACAACCTTCACCTTCTTCGATCAGTGAAGGTATCCTTCGAGTTTTCGTGTGCAAAGGGTTTTCTCAGGTTATAATTTATTGTGTTTAAATTATGGCGTTGATTTATATTTTATAGCTGGAAAATTTTATTATAATGGAAGTGTCGTAGTGAGGATAACTATATCACTAAGTGGGGTGGGGTGGAGTGACTCATAGTTTTAGTGGGGTGGGGTGCGGGGTGACTCATAGTTTTATTTATGTATCATAGTTCCATTTATGTAGAAGATTTTTTTTTGTATAATTATGTAGTTATGTAGTTGTATAAAATTATTTTTTTTAAATATATGAGGTTAGATTATTTTAAGAAATATATATAATATTTTTTTTGAAATGCTTCATATATTTGTAGAAAAATATTTACATTGAAGAAAAAAACAATAAAACTGGAAGGTATGTATAATTGTATTTACTATTATATTATTTTCCTCACAGGATCTAAAACAACCATAAATTTTGAATAGGTAGTTGTATACAATCCCTTGGTATCTTAGATGAACAAAAAGAAATGTTTTTAAAAAGCTAACCTCTTTGTTAAAAACATATTTGCATTGAAGTTTCCAAGGAACAAGCAAGGTTGAAATTGTCAAGTAGTGCTAGACACCATCGAGAGAGAAGTGGACCAAAGCTCTAGAATCACCCAATAAACACCACTCTCTAATACAACATCCCTCGCAAAACGGCTACATGCTTAGACTAAAAAACTCCCAATAGGATACAACAAAAGAACAATCCTAAAGGAGGTTCTTCACCATTTCTAGCCCGAGGAAAGAAGGGAAAAGCCCATTTGAGAGATAGCTTTTGAATAGCAGTGCCTTGGTAGGAAGGTCTTAGTAAATCATTATCCATGTAAACACTTGGAGTTTGTAGTTGATCTGACCCAACCACACTATGAAATATCTCGATCCACCATCTCTTCATGTCAATAGACACTAATAATGTATTAAGAACAAGGTTGACCTCAGGTCGCTCATGAAGAAGAGCGTACAACCTCCAAGAATCATATTGGAGCAAGATGCTCTGGACGATCCATTCTCAATTGTGCCAAAAGGGACTAGGCATGTCTATATTCATTTTAAATAGGTCCTCCTAAATATTTGGACCAATAATCTCCCTAATAATATGTTAGTCTATAGAAGACAAGAAAACTCATACACAATGGATTGCTATTACTTCCAAGAATGAGCGCTAGAATTCCACAAATGCCTCAAATAAAAAGTGTTCTTCTTATTCAATCATTGCCCTTGAAAATGAGGCATGTCTACAACACACATGCTCTGCAACTTCCAACTCCAAATCAGTTTTCTGTCCAAATCCCATCCTAGGAAAACCTAACATCTACCACTGCACCAAACTGGCTACCTTCCTCCATATTGTCTAGATATTTTTTGATAATAAAGGAACCCAAGACTTGGAAGCTATTAGGAGTTGAAATTATGTCACATAATCTAAAATATCCCCTGATCTTGCTAATATGTCGTGCAATGAGAAGAAATTGCCTCAAAAATCCCTGCTAAGGAGAACATTCCTCCAGAAACCGAGCCACCCATTTGGTAGTGAAGATGCTACTCTAAGTCACAATATAAATCAACCATAGAACTCCTTCATCCTTGGCCATAATGAACACATCCTAAGGTACCATAGGAATGTCCCAAACCTTGCCATACTTGGCCTAAAAGTACAACTAAAGAAGTTTCTCCAATCTTTGAAAATAAGCCCTACTAAGAAGTCAACAAGATACATAATAAATATGCAAGGCTTGAAGAATCATGCTCACTATAGTGAGTTTTCTAGGAAATGGAAGGCCTTTGTACTACCATAAAAATAGTTTAGGTTGCAAATGCTCCAAATACCAATCCCACCTAGCCATTGGAGAGAGCCCCACACTGAATGTGATGCCAAGATATATCGTTATGACACCTAGATGAATGAAGTTCCAGGTGGGAGGAATTGAAATGGGAGGTTCATCTAAACTGACCAACCAATAATCAATATTATGATAACTAACCATATCCTTGGAGGCCTAACAAAACATGCACAAGCAATCTCTAATACCAACCACTGACACCTAGTTAAGTAGCATAGATAACAGAGAATCATTTGCAAAGTGATTATTCACCATCTCAAAATCATTTGAAAGTGTAATACCTCAAAATTTCCCTTGCAAATAGGCAACACCCAACAAATAACCAAGGGTATACACAATTAGAACATAGAGATCGGGTGTTAAGGGGCATCCTTTCATGAACAACTAGTGGATAAGATTATGGGGAGAGAGGGTATTATTCATCACAACAAAAGACAAGGAACAAGAAAACAAGGTGATTACCATCCCCACACACTTTGAACCAAAACCCAAGTAGGACAACATGTCAGTGATGAAATCCTATCAATCCTATCATAAGCTTTATCAAAATGAATTTTGAGGAAAAACACCTACTTCCTAGACTCCCTACCTCACTTTATGGCCTCCCAAGAATAAATACAATTTCTACGATAAATTCCCCCTGAATAAAACCCATATGTTCCTTACACACAATCTTCTTGGTGACACACCTCACCTACACCACCACTACTTGAGCCATGATATTGTAGGAAACACTCAATAAAGTTATTGGTTTTCATTCCCCAATGATGTCCTTGGTAGATTTCTTCAAAAGGAGCTTGATCAACCTCTAATTAATTTACTCCATCAAGTGTCTTGAGGTAAATGCCTTTGAATCTGGGAGATTGAAGTCATCTCCAATAGTATCCCACAAAGCCTTGTAGAAATCATAAGGCAATCCATCAATCCCTAGATATTTACCATTTTTCATAGAGATGAGGGACACAAAATGTTAATCCTTCATGAAATCCCTATCCAACATATCATTCTCTACAATGGAGACCTTGTGCATATCCACCTTGTAACAAGCATTTCTCACAATGAAAACCACCTCTAGGAAGATGCAGTGTGCTTGGAGTTGATGGTGTGTAAGGAGGAGTATATTGCTAGAGGATCCAAATAAACATAAAAAAAATGTCACAACTCTAGTTGAATAACTACAATGATTATCAATCCAGTTATGGGATTAAACTTAGAGAAAATCCAAATCAATGGTACCATAGTAATTCGATCCTTGACATGGCACCAAATTCATTCTTGAATTAAAGTTATTAGAAATTAATCATGATCTTGGTTGGATTTAAGGTTCGTTATCTATGAAGAACGATATATTGGAGTTATTTGTCCAAAAATGATGATTAATTAGCATAGATGAATATCATAGGAGTTATAGAGAGATTTTCAATGAGCTAAATAAGTTTGAAAATGGAGTATGTATGCGAAAGTTATTGACTTGAGAAGTTGACTTGTATCTAGACCACCTTAGTACCAAGCATAAGTCATGTAATATCCCATAACTCACACATGTGGAGCTAGCCATGTATGGACTTTCAAGTATAGATTCTATAGGGTTATGATATAAAATGGATTAATAAGCATAACACACACACACACACACATAGATATATGTATTTATCCTAATAGATTATCTCAATCGATTTGGACAAACTATTTCCAGGTAGAATTTGTTGTAAGGTCTGTAGTTCTAATATGGTTTAGGTTAGAATCCAAAGGAGTCCAACTATGTTCCCAACTACTATTATGGTTGGTGTCTCATCCTATTCTCTCCATATAAATATTTCGAGGAAGACGGGGGGATCCCATGAGGTTTTCCTTGGAAAAAAACCAGATACATACATATACATAAATAAATATAATTGGACTGATATGTACATTCTACAACCCTTGTGGGGTAGATGTTCTCCTATGGATAGTATGACCATAGTACCAAGTGGAATCCATGTCATTTATTTCAACTCACACACGTGGATCTAGCCACATAAGGATATCCAAGAAGATTTTAAAGGATCAAACCCTATCATGAATTTGGGCATGCAAAAACCCTAAGCGTAACCCTAATGATTATGAAGAGAGATTAAAATTGTATACTATGGGAAAGGAATGGGTAACATCCTATTGAAATGTTAATAATACTTTAATAGTGTAGTTTTAAGAGGATAAANGATGTTTGTCACAGTTTTTATGGGGAAACTACAATGGTCATTTACTCCATGGTGAGCTATTTTCTATGTATTCACATTGTATTCCTAAACAAGAGATATCATATTTATTCCATAGTGGATTAGTACAAATCACTTGGTTAGACATAATGAGAGAGGAATTATACGTAAAAATTCTTCCATAGATGAGGAATTGTAACTTCTAAGTTCTCTAAGAGAGACACCATTTTTTAATCTTCTATAACTATGAGGTTTACTAAGAAAGCATATCTCTTTCTTGCCAAATGWTTCCCCTAACGAKTTTCTCTAGRRTACATCTTGTGTTGAATGGTGTAAGTGTTTTTATTTTMATTTCCTTTTACATTTATTTACCAATCCAGTGAATGGATTAATGTGTTAGTGTGTTAACATGTGATTATGTTAGGGATAATAAGGGTCAAAAGGTATAGTATTTCCATAGTGGTTAGGGGTGATTGTATTAGAGATCATGAGGGTTAGGAGGTATAATGTGTACAATTCCAAGGAYATAATAGCRTCATAGTGGTTAGGGGTGATTGTATCATGGATTACRAGGGTTAGGAYATATCATGTGTACATGCMATAATGGCTAGGGRTCTTGTTATGTTAACRKGTTTCTCTATTCAGGGATTGTAATGTGTTAAAGAATGATTAYGTTAACGYCCATAAKAAGTTAGGAGAAAYKYTGTGTTTGTGATCATAATAACAATAATATTGACCTTGGGATGGAGGATAAGTATGTTATGGGGGTRTTTTAACCTTTTTGTGGGTGRGAGGGGAGGAAATGGTAGTGTCAATGCTTCACTAGAAAACCATTAACACTTTAAATCATATCATTACTGCTACTACTTATTAATGATTATGTATTGTTTATTATTTGATTTATTTTGTTAATATTATTAGTTTGGATGTTTATTTATTGTCAACCTAAGACTCGATAAGGTCTTAAATTGAGGCATTACGATAGGGACCTAACCTCCCTAATCTATCACATAGGTAGAATAATATATTTTCCATGTAATAAATGCCGAAATTAGTTAATAAGGCCTATTTAATAATGTGAATAAGTCTAATGTAAGAAGACTCAATAGAATCTTGTGTTTCTAGAAAGATATTCCTCCAGAATGTTCTTTAGAAGATAGAATTAGTATAAATAAGAGTAGGAGGCATGAGAAAGATTTGTCTTGAGAATTGCTTTAATAGAGTGTTTCTCTGCTAGAGGTTTCCCCCTTAAAGAGGCAAGTGAACATTGCTTCCTTTCAATAAAGGTATTATTGCTAGTATTGTTATTCTCATTATTGTGTTGTTCCACTAGTATTTGTTGAATATTTCTATTTCTACTTATTACATTACATCTTGTACCTTACAAGTGGTATCATATCACTTTCCTCTATAGAAATTGTGGGAATTTTTTTTCCAGTGTAGATATTTGTACTGTCATCATATTTAAAGAACATAGATCTATCATTCAATGGGTAAAAATGCAGTGGGGAAGACTACATGCAGGAAATACATACGGTTTCATAGGCTTACTTGAAACAAACGTTTCACTTTTTTGGAAACCTATGTAACCCCTGTTGGTACCCTTCGAGTAGTACCACTTCAGAATAAATATGTACACGACCATCACTTCCACATACCACAGGTATATCATGAATCCCTTAGGTATCTTAAATCTATCTCTAGATCAATCGATCAGCCACTTGATTGCTATAGTGACACTAAGAAAAACACTCGAGAAGATACTCTCTACTACCTAGGTAATCAGGTAGTACGACTAAGGGTACGGTCATGCCTCCTTAGTTGGTGCCCTTATTTCACCCCTATCCCATCGGCTTTACCGACACCCTTATTTCACCCCTATCCCATTGGCTTTCCCTTATAGCCCTAATCACAGTGGTATATATCACATATCCACATTTTTTCAGTGTACCTACTCCCCATTCTAGGTACCCCAAATTTCCACATGACCACTACTCGCACCAAAGAACTGCAAGACGAAATAAAAAATAATAAGGCCCAGTTTGACCATTTCGAGGACCAAGTCTAGATCCAACTTTCCAAATTTGAAAGTTGATTTGACCAATTAGAGGGAAAATGTGACACCCTCAATGCCACTCTCAACGAGATACTAAATTGATCTCAGGATCCCCCTTCCATGAACAACCCTGCTTAGTATATGGTGTTGAATCCTCCCATACTATGGCCTTTCATTCCAACCCCTTTCATCGTGATCCCTGTCTTCCCCAAGTTGAGGTCAATAAATTTGATGGTTCCAACACCACGGGCTGGGTCACCCAAATGGAGCATTATTTTTCTTTTCATGGAATTAATGATGAGTTGGCCAAACTTCGTTATGTTGTTCTCTATTTAGATCTTGAACACTAGCAATGGTGGAAATGGTGTAAAAATGCACGCCATGGGTATGCTTCCTGGACCCAGTTTGTTGTAGAGCTTTATGAACGCTTTGCCACCGACACCCACTATTTAGGTTGTTCGATCAAGTTGAAATAGTATGACACATTGGAAGACTTTATAACTACCTTTGAGAACTTGTCTTTCAAAATGGAGGGCATGACAAATTCCTTCTTCAGTGAATGTTTTATCAGTGGCCTAAAGGATGAAATATGAGACCAATTCCTCATGGATCACCCCCATACTTTATTGGAAGCTACTAAATGTGCCAAAGAAGAACAACATGTTGTCTATTCCCAAAACCAAAAACCCTCTTTTCTTTCTCACTCTCGACCTACCAATCTTGCCCCTTGGGCTACCCCTCTTAAGATCTAGAAATTAACTCGGGCAGAAATGGATGAACTCAAACTAAGGGGTCTTTGCTATAATTATGATGGCAAAAATTTTCCCGGGACCAAGTGTAAGGAACACAATATTTTTATGCCTATTTATGAGGATGTTGTTGATGAAGAGGTTGAAGCTTCCTCTGTGGAAGAGATACCCCCAATAGATGATACTACTCTTCATGTTGATCCCCAATAATTTGAATTGCTAATTTCGTTGCACGCCCTCATTGGCTTCTCTACTCCCCAAACCCTCAAGCTAATTGGCTACATTAAGCATAGGAAATTCATAATCCTTGTTGATAGTGACAACACCCATAATTTTATTCACTATCGCATTGCCTAGGAAATCAACTGTTATATTTGTGTCATCAATAATTTTCAAATCATGATTTCCAATGGAGGTTCCATGAAATGTGGTAGGCATTGCGAAAATGTGTGCCTCCAAATTGGTCAGTCCCACCTGAAATCTCATATTTTTGGTATTTACATGGGTGGTTGTGACATTATGCTCGGTGTTGAATGGTTACGCACTTTGGGCCCCATCCTCATGCATTTTAAGGAAAACCATGCAATTTTAGCATGAGGGACATCAATATAAGTTCCAAGGAATCACAATAGGATCCCCTGAGATCACCAGTTCCCATTGAATGGAAAAGCTCCTAAAAAAAGGTCATTCAGGCATTATTTCCCAACTCCATTCCATTCAAGCATTCGAGACACCCTCTGTGCATATTGACCTCCAATCTATCCTCTCCCATCACCAAGCCATTTTTTCCACTCCCCATGGCCTTCCCCCTTCCCTTGGTGTTCATGATCATTCCATTCCTCTAGTCCCAGGAAAATTTCCTCCCAATGCTTTCCCTCATCATCATCCCTTTTCCAAAAAGAATTAAATGGAGAAAATTGTTCAAGAATTGATAGAAGAGGGTGTTATCCCTCCTAGTACCAGCCCCTATTTTTCTCCTATGGTCATGGTACTCAAAAAAGAAGGTACTTGGCACATGTGTCCAGAATTTCGTGCCCTCAACAAACTCACCTTCAAAGACAAATTGCCCATTCCTGTCATTGATGACATGTTGTATGAATTGAGTGGTGCTCAGTCCTTTACTAAAATTGATATTTGTTTTGTCTACCATAAGATACATATGAAAGAAGAAGACGTTACCAAGGTTGCATTTCGAACTCATGAGGGTCACTATGAGTTCTTGGTCATGCCCTTTGGCCTGTGTAATGCTCCCTCCACTTTCTAGAGTCTCATGAATCATGTCTTTCGTCCTTTCCTCCATCATTTTGTCTTGTTTTTCTTTGATGATATTCTCATCTATAGCAAAAATTGGAATTCCCATCTCGCCCATGTGGATCAAGTTCTCCATCTACTCTCTCAGCACAAAATTTTCCTCAAATAGTTTAATTGTGCCTTTGGAGCCTCGGAAGTGGAGTACTCGGGTCATATTGTTGTCAAGGATGGTGTATGGGTGGATCCTAAGAAAATTGAAGCTATGAAGTATTGGCCTCACCCTGAAATACTTAAGAGATTGCATGGTTTTCTATGTTTAATGGGATATTATTGCAAGTGTGTTCAGAATTATGGAAAAATTGCAACACCTCTCACTACTCTCCTTAAAAAGAATGCTTTCACATGGAATTCAACTTCTGATAAATCCTTCCACACCTTAAAAGAGGCTATGTGCATGAATCTTGTCCTGGAAATTATTGAATTCACCAATACTTTTGTCTTATAATGTGATGCTTTAGGGAAAGGAATTGGGGAAATCCTCATGCAAGATGGTAGGCATTTGTATTTCACTAGCAAACAAATCTCAGAACGACATTTGGGACAATCAATATATGAAAATAAAATTATAACTATTCTGCATGTCATGGATCTCTAACGTCCTTATCTATTGGGGCAACACTTCCAAATTAAAACTGGTCATCAGACCCTCAAGTATTTTCTGGAATAGCAAATTTCATCCCCGAAGCAACAAAAATGGGTGACCAAGCTATTTGGATATGATTATGAGATCATTTACAATAAGGGGAAATAAAATGTGGTTGTTGATGCTCTTTCCAGGAAGTATGAAGAATAAGGGTCCCTCTTTTTCATCTCCTTCATTGTATCAAATTGGCTCCAAGTTGTTCTCTACGAATGGTTGCAAGACCCCAAACTTTCACTCCTAATCCAACAATTGCAACATCATTCTCAATCTTCTCTAGGGTACTCTTGGAAAAATGAAGAGCTTTGCAACAAAGGTCGTCTGTATTTAAACAAACACTTACAACTTAAATCCATGTTTCTTTCGAAGCTTCATGCTTCACCCATGGTTGGGCATTCAGGGTTTACCAAAACCTATGAAAGGGTCAAATGTTCTTTTTTCTAGGACGGTATGAAACATGATGTCTGCACCTGTTTGGCTGAATGTGATACCTGAACACAATAAGGGTGAAACAGTCAAAGCTCCAGGAATGCTCCAACCGCTTCTGATTCCCCCTGCTATTTGGAGGGATATTTATATGGATTTCATTGTCGGCCTCCCTAAATCGGGCAATAAGTTAGTCATCATGGTGGTAGTCGATTATCTTTCCAAATATTCTTATTTATGTGCTCTTCAACACCTATTCACCGCATCCACAATGGCTCAAGGTTTTATGGATAATATATTCAAACTTCATGGCATGTCTCATTCTATTGTCTCTAACCAAGATCCAACTTTCACCAACAATTTTTGGCAAGAATTGTTCAAGCTCCGGGGAACTCAATTGCATCTCAACACCGCCTATCATGCTCAGACTGATGGCCAAACTTAATTTGTCAACAAGTGTTTGGAAACATATTTGAGGTTTTTTTCATCCGACGAACAAAATCAGTGGGCTCAATGGTTACCCCTAGTTGAATGATGGTACAACACACCTTACCATATTTCTACTTGCATGAATCCTTTTGAAGAAGTTTATATGAAAAATCCACCATCAATTCTCTCATACATGTCAGGTGTCTCCAAGGTTTAGGAGGTTGAAAAAACTCTCACAGTGTCAACAACCATTCTCCATACCCTTAAAGAAAATTTGGTCATGGATCTGAATCGCATGAAGAAACAAGATCATCAGGGTCATTTTGAACATCAATTTGTTGAAGGGTAATAACTATTTATTTGTATGCAACCTTATGAGAAGACTTCACTCAAAGTTGAACATTGTTAGAAAATTAATCCCAAATCTTATTGTCCTTATAGAATTCTCAAGCAAGTGGGGTTTGTGGCTTATCAGTTAGCTCTGCCCAATCATTATAAGCTCCATCATGTTTTTCATGTCTCATGCTTAAAGAGAGTGATTGGAACTAAGTGCCAAACTCAAACCAATCTCCCTGAGTTGGATGAAGAAGGTTCCATTTGGTTGCAGCCACAAGCAATCTTGTACCAATGAGAGCGTCATCTCCATCAATGAATCATCAAGGAAGTGTTAGCTTTGTGGAAAGATACAACTCCAGAATATGCCACCTGGGAGCTGACCACCATTTTGCAGATATTTCCTCGTCTCGAGCCTTGAGGACAAGGTTGTTCTTCAAGGGGGATGGCATGTTATGGACCTAACCTCCCTAACCTCTCATGTAGGTAGAATAATATGTTTTCCATCTAATAAAGGCTGACATTAGTTAATAAGGCCTATTTAATAATGTAAACAAGTCTAATGTAAGAATACTTAATAGAAGCTTTCATTTCTAGAAAGATCTTCCTCTATAATGTTCTTCAGAAGATAAAATTAGTATAACTAAGAGTAGGGGGCATGAGAAAACCTTGTCTTGAGAATTATTGTAATAGAGTGTTGCTCTGCTAGAGGTTGCCCCATTGAAGAGGCAAGTGAACATTTCTTCCTTTCAATAAAGGTATTATTGTTGGTATTTCTATTCTAATTATTTTGTTGTTCCATTGGTATTTGTTGAATATTTATGTTTCTACTTACTACATTACATATGGTACCTTACACATTATGTTTATGGGCCATAAATACATATTGGTAGATGTTGTTTTTGACATGATGAAGGATAATTTAATATTTATTATGTATCTTGTCTTTAACGGACTCTATAATATCTTACATTGAAACCATTGGTGAGAAACTTCAACCTTTTTCCTGTTTCATTCTCAACCAAAGCTTTCCATTTCTTAAAAGTATCAAAAACATCAGATTTTTGTCGAATGCAATAAACCCAAGTTTTTCTAGTTGCATCATCAATAAAAGTAACATAATAACGATATCCACCAAGAGATGATACTTGAGCTGGTCCCCATATATTTGTATGCACAAGATCTAACCTTTCACTCTTCTTTTCTTTTCCAACTCTGAGAAATCTAACTCTCTTCTATTTTCCATAAACACAATGCTCATAGAAATCCAAATCAATTTGTTTAAGATTTGTCAACAAATTTATCTTGTGAAGTATCTGCATCCCCTTCTCACTCATGTGTCCAAGACTATGATGCCACAATGTTGTATCCACTCTTGTAGAAGCTAAAGATATAGAGGAGTCAGTATTACAAGTACATAAATACAATGTACCTACCTTCTCTCATTTTTCTATCACCAATGATCCTTTGGTGACCTTCCACACCTTATCTGTAAATATGGATATACAACCTTCACTTTCCAACTTCCCTGTTGAAATTATATTTTTCCTTAGATCTAGAACATGTCTTACCTCTTTCAACAACCATTGGTTTCCATTCCTTTGCTTTATTTTTACCTTTCCCATTCCAACAATTTTGCATGGTGCATCATCACCTAAATGAACCTGTCCAAAATCACCTTGAACATAATCTAGAAAATGTTTCCTATCAAGTGTGACATGAAATGAAGCCCCTGAATCTACTACCCAAGACTCAGAAATATTATCTACCGAAATAATCAAAACATATTGTAACACATCACCTATTACATTTTCTTCCTTTTTTTTCTCCTATTGTCCATCTCTTTGTTTCTTTGGATCTCTGTAGTCTTTCTTCAAATGTCCTTTCTTCCCACAATTCCTGCACTATCTTTCCAATTCTGGATTTGGATCTTCCCTTCCTAGAATTCTCATTGTTTCCTGAGCCCTTTCCTCTATCCTTTTTTCTTCCCCTTTTTTCCATGTTCAACGCATTACCTGATGTCTCACCTATGCTTTTCCATTGCATTTCCTCACTAAGGATAACACCAACAACATCATCAAATTTTAAAGTGTTTGAACAAGAGACATAGTTACTTATAACCATGACCAAGCCCTTCCATTTTTCTAGCAATGAACACAAGATTAGAAGAGCCATGAACTCATCATCAAAGTCCACTTTTACAGAACTTAGTTGATTAATAACCATATTAAATTCATTTAAATGATGTGCAACAGACCCACCTTCTGACATCTTCATATTAAATAATATCTTCATTAGAAATACCTTATTGGCCGCTGAGGTTTTTTCATAAAGTTTAGCCAATGCTTCCATCAGATCCTTCATTGTCTTTTCTTTCTAAATATTGAAAGCCATCGACGTTGCAAGGCTCAGCCATATCGTTCCTAGATCCTTTCTCTCAAGAATCTCCTATTCTTTGTCCTTCATGGTCGTCAACTTCTTTTCTATTCCACCCAATGGTAGGAATAGATCCTTCTGATATAAATAATCTTCCATCTGCATCTTCCATAACTGGTAGTTTTGGCCATTAAATTTCTCGACCCTAAACTTTCCATCTTCCGCCATTTCTCCCACTCGAACCAAGAACCCTCTTTTCCTGTGAGTTAGCTTTCACTCTGATACTAGTTGTTAGAAAAACAGGACCGCAGAGCAATAAAATAAAACAAATGTGGAAATAAAACACAAAAGATACATAATACAATATATAAACATATATGTGTGGTTCACCCAGTGTGGGCTATGTCCACTAGAGAAATTTCTAGGTCCTTCCTTTATTATTATCCAACAAATGAAGGGATACAACCTACAACACACTTGTTGTAACTCCCTCTTCTTTCTCTCACAATCTCATCTCTCAGAATACAATATTCACAATGATACATAGCCGCAATACATTTACCTCATAAAAGAGGGTTGCCTTCTAGGGAAAAAAACCCTAACATAACTTCTATTGTTAGATCTACGACCTTATAATGAATAGTCCAGATTTACTATGAAATTACGATATACATTTACAAGTCAATTTTTCCTTCGGGGGCCCGCTTTCCCCCGGAACCCGCAGAGGGGGTAACCCCCCTCTGCACTCCCCCGCATGGAGGAGTGCACATTCTTCCAAGGTGTAAAGTATTCATGGGGTATAAACACAGTTGAAAACAAATACCTATAAATCAGGAAGATAATCAAGCTCCACAACCAACATGTTTACTTGATATTAGATGAATATGTATATAGGTATAGAAGATATAATAATATAATATTTTTATAAAAAATTATAATAGGTATATAAGTATAGAAATCACTCAAATATTTTCAGTGGATTTATCTAATCATGTTAATTTTATATGTACACTTATTTTAAAACACCATAAATTAAGAAAAATGTTTCATGTCATTTATTAACTAGCAATATAAAGAGGGTCCAATTTTGACTCTAAATGGATTTTTATTATAAAAAAAAAGGTGAGTGTTCAATTTTTTAATGTATATTGTTGTCGCTTCCAACTTCTCATTTCCAGGAAATTTGGGAGAAGTTTCCAACCATATCAAATATTCGTACCCATGCTCCTAATGTTTTCCTACAATTTTGGAAACTTGTGCAACACATAATTTCCCCTATTGTCTATTTTTTTAATTTTGTGTGCCACTGTATGTGAGTTGTTTACACAATGCCTTGATAAACCAAAAGGCTTTCTCTAAACCAAAAGAATTTCATCTTATGAGAAGAGATTTCCTTGGAATACACGTGTACTAAATGACAATAAACACATGGTCAGTGGTAAAATCCAAAGTACGATACAATGACACAAGGAAATTGCAATGCACTTCTCTCTTTTGTTATTGAAATTTATTGGAATTGATTAGGGTTCAACACCATTAAATAAATTAGAAACAAAAGTAAGTATATATATGTGTGTATTGAATCCAATGGTGGGGATTGAGGGGTTTTCATCATTGACCAAGGTTCAATTTTCATTAAGGATTTTCTTAATCTTTAAGGTATGCACAGGGACATTTAAAGTTGGCGGTCAAATGTGTGAGGCTTGTATTTCACTACCCACATCAATATAAGTGGATGAAATCCTATGTTCTCCTTAATTCTATCCTATATGGATCAAAGGATACCCTTGTGTTCTCCTTAAGGCCAACTAATTTTTAGTTTGTTAGGTTGTGGTCTAGCAACAACTTGGAGTGATTATCATGAACATGACCCAAGTTCAAATCCTGACAGAATTACTCCCCTTACATGGTGGATGGTTGAATGTGGCCTTTATTTCACCTTGTTGTTGATATTGCTTCATCATGTGTGCTAAGGATTCTTAGACTTTAGCATGTTGATGTAATTATGGCCAATGCCACAATTGTATATTGGGTATTCAAGTCAATCAAACATGATTTTAACACAAACTCTCACATAAAGGTATTTAGATAATGTCTGAAACATAAACACTAACTCCTTACTAGATATTGTCGTGACTCATATAATAGTGTCAAATTAGAATAAGGATAATGATGAAATGCATCATTCTAACAAATTCCTTATAGAAATCATACAAATTAAATCCTCATTTTTTCTTATTAATCTTATAAAGTTTTGATTTTTTAAAATCACAAATTGATTCATAGATCCAAAACCTTAAGACAGAAGAGAATTGTGATCCTCCAATGTTTTTAAGGTGGAATGATGATCGATCACTAAATTAAAGCTAATGTACATTAAAAATATATCAAAAATAAACACATGAAATTGTATTTTTATTCTATTTTATTTATAAAAAGAAATTAAAACAATTAATATCATAATAATATATTTAAAATAGTATTTTTAAATATTATAATAAATTAATGATAAAATATTAAAATTAAAATAGTTAAAATTTAATGTATTTTATGTAAATCTAATAAAATTAAAGTTATTACAATCCATACGGATATTTTAATTCTTCTCCATGGAATGGGATCAAAAGTAATTTTGACAATTGTGGCATCCAACGTCTTAACGAAGTCGCTGTAACATTTCTATATGTTCATCAATGCCGACATGAATAATGAAAAGGATAACGAAAGGTCTAAAATAACTAAGAAATCATCTTTTGNTAGCTACCTTATTCTATTTATTAAGTTAATTCTAAATATGGAAACTTTGGGGTTGTGATAAAAATTGTCTGGATGAGTTATCTTACTCTTAGTAATAGAAACTTTTCACTATTATAATAACGATGTATGTTAGAAGTTTTGTAATGTGTAGTTATTGCACATAGTTATATAGTTAAATTCTCTACGAAATTGATATCCAAAAATTTAATGTGTCAATATTATTAATGATTATTAATATAGATAATTATGTTGTGCTTAACATATTTTTTTGCATGGTATAAAATACATATCTTCTTTTTTTGATAGGTTATTATTTGATAGGTTATTAGGAATTATTTTTGTTGTTGTTTTACTATTTTTAGGGGTTTGTATGCATTTTGTTTAGGATTCTGTTAAATTCTTTTGTTGTGAGAATTTAAAGGTTATCTATATCATAACAATCCTAATTTCTACATTAAAAAAAAATAAGAAATCAATCATTTTAAACTATGGGTGAACCTCTTTGTAACAAACTTTGTAAATAATCCTAAATCATAACAATGACACATCCTTGAACCAAAATAGTGAAAATTCCAAGGGAAAAGGATTTTGCATGTATTTGCTATTAAAATATTCTATAAGGATCTAAGTTGAAATGTAGATTTTGCATCACTCCAATATTCTAGAGGGACCTAAGTTTAAATCTACCTTTTGCAACTCTCCTTATAGTGAGGGAATATACAAGTTTAAATACCACTTTGCATATATTCCAAGTATGATAATACTCATTTCCTAATGGTTTAACACATTAAACATTGGACATAATTGATCATAGAACCCCTTAATGAAGTTAAAACTAAGAAAACAAACATAAATGTAGAGTCAAAACACTTGGAGTTGGGTGAGATTATTCTTATACACCTTTGTCACCCCTGTCCATGGAATATACAATGCTAAGTTTTCCAACCACCCGTCAAAATCAAAGGCACATGATGTTGCATGCTCCTCTATCTACAAATATTAACTACTAGGGGTGGTAATATAAACACAATTTATGCTCTCGCACACAACAAATTCACAACCTATCTTTGAAAGTAAAAAATGGAAAAAATAATGTCCATATATAGTTCATGAAGGCCATTGCTAACTTTTGGTATTATTTGACATTCCCTTTTGGTTAGGTATTTAGGAGATTTTCCAACAATGAGCAGAGTTCTAGTAGGGGAAACTTGATGGAGATGGCTACATGGAAAAGACGAGCTCTAGGGACAAATATGGAGGATTAAATATGCAAGGGATGTAACAAGACATTATCTAATAAGGATGGGAGGTATGAGGCTAGGATTTATGATCTAGAATAATTCATGGAAAGATAAAGAATTAGTGTAGGCACATTTTCTTGGGAAATAAGACTTGGGACTTTATCCCTTTTCTATGATGATTCTTGGTAGAAATAATCAAAATTAAGGTTGTAGGAAACTCTTGGAGATGTTAGAAGTCTTTTCCATTCTTTGAATTGGGATGATATTAATTATTATTGGGAGGATAGTGTGGAAGGAGATAAGAGAGGATGACATGTATGGAAATCTAGAGATGTATGGCCTACATTTATAGTAAAGGAAGTGCTAGAACTCTTGGAGATAGAGTTGAGGGACAAAAGGATATGATGTAGAGATGGGATTGATATTGTTTGATAGGGACAACATGGAGGCTAAGCACAATTCTTTATATAAATTAAATATTTGGGAACAAATATGGAGTTTATTTGCCTAAAAATATCAATATTTCTTTGGCTTATGACCTACAAGAAATTCTTGACATAGGATAAACTTTAGAGGAGAGGGTTTTAAGGCCCCTCAATTTACCAAATGTGTAAACAAGAGCAATAAACAACAAAAAATTGTTTCATTCAATGTGACCATGTATCGTCTCTATGGGATGGGGGGATGGGGGCAGTTTGTAGATAGTTAGATAGATGAAGAAATTACATCTTGGAAACTTTAGAAGAATGGAGATATTTCGCATATGAGAACTTAATATCAACTTTGATAGAGCCTCCAAAGGTAATCCAAGAGTTGCAAGAATAGTAGGGGTCTTGATGAATGCTACAAGGAACATTCTAGGAGTTTTTTTTCTTATTTCATTGGTTTAGACACTAAAAATGGGGTAGAACTCTCATCCTTGGAAAGGGGTCTTCAAATTTCCAAAAACAATGTGCTATGGAAAATTTATGGTAGAAGGGGATTCCAAGATCTTGGTAAATGCCCTAAAACGATTGTTAAATGGATCAAGACAAAAAAAAGCACTATTAGTTGAGAAATTTTTGTAGGCCTAGAGAGGATAACAAAGATTATTAGACACATCCCAATACTAATCCCCCTTCATCAAGGAAAGTTTTAGGGGATAAATTTAATCCATAGACTAATTTTCCATGTTTTTTTTCTAAAACATTATTCACCAATTTGTATTTTCTTGGCCCAAATTTTGTATCGTAAAAGTATTTTACTCTAAAATCCTTAGAAATTTTAATATTTTTACAAAAATATAGCCAAAACGTTTATGGTTATAACTTTAAGGATTAGTAATATTTTCCAAGGTTTCTACACTTTAAGGTAAGTATGGATACTTAAATTTTTCCCTTCCCTTCATGTTTGGTGTAAGTCTAATGGACTGACATACTGACTAGCCAACAAGGGGGTGAATTTAAGGGATCAAGACTTTGATGTAAGGTAGGAGAACATGGAACTAGGTAAACGCAAGGATGATTGATACATAGAACATAGAGTGGATCCCTTGCATAGGGTAAAGTAAGGAGGAGAGTTAGCAATATGTCCTCCCAAAGGATAGGAACTGGTAGATGAATCACAAACAATTTGTGTGGAAGGAATAAGGGGAGACTCATGGCGGAATTCTCATGTCATCATATCTTAACTCCCTTGTCTTGAGGATTATTTTTCATTTCACATCAGTGTTACACATCAAAATTACTCACTTTGATAGTGTCGCAAGTGTCGTCATTACAAAGGTTGCAAGTGTCGCATTTTGCTCACAAGGTCGCAAGTGTCGTGTGTTGCTCACAAGTGTCACAAGAAAGCATGTTGCCATGATGCCTATGTCGTGCCCATAACGACATGAGAAGGACACTTGAAACACCTCAAACATCTGATTTGGAAGAGGAGAAATGAGTCAACAAGCTTGCAAACCTTTTGCCATATGAAAGAACCTCAAAAACTGAGTTTTGGAGAGGAGCGCTCCCCCTTACACTATCTCGGAGTGCCGACGCTCCCCATACACTGTCAGGGAGCGTTATAACACTCCCTTGGCCCTTTTGAGGGAGCGCTATAGATTTTGAGAGCACTGGCGCCCCCTAAAGCTTACTAAGGAGCGCTACAACGCTCTGATGGCCCTTTTGAGGGAGCGCTACCTATTCTGGGAAGTTGTTAAACTGTTGAGATGGATGGGGGAAGCATCTTTTCATTCTTAGAAGGCAGTTGAGCTCGAATCCCTGATCAATCCATGATCTTAGGGAAGGTCCTCAACTGAAGGAGGCAAATCATCAACCTCCCCAAGGATATCTCAAGTGGTTAAAGCCTCTCCAAGGCTATATAAGAAAGCTTTCTAATGGTGAAAAAGGAGCTGCAAAATAGAGAATGTCAAACTTATGATCTCATAAGTGAGGGTTGCAAAATGAAGAATTACACCAAACTTATGATATCATAAGTGGTGTGGGAACATAGCTGATTGGGGGAGAACTGAGCATATGGAACTTATGATCTTGGAGGAAACTTACAGTCAGCCAAAGGAGAGCAATCATTGAAGCTACTTTCATCCAGGTTGTGGATCTTTCAGGCAAGGGTTAGACGAAGAGGACTTGACGAAGATGTCGCATTCGCATCTACGATTGTAAGTATTGCTGTCGTTATTCTCATTAATATGACAAGCTTGGCCTGTTTCTTTCTAGTTTGTGTCTAATGTTGCATGAACTTATCATTCATTGATAGATCCGTTTTCAAGCTAATGTTAGTAGGGTAGGAAGTGGTCGTATCTTGTTTTGTCCATAGACCTCAGCGAGGAGCAAAAGGATTGGAGCGCAACTTGGAGCGTGCAGGGACAAACGTCGATTAAAAGGTACTTCTATTATCCTTCCTTCTCATGCATTAGGCTTAGATAGATTTGAAAGGAAGTTAGTGTCCACGTTAAGCATTTTTCTGTCTAGGGTTAAGGTCAAGCCTTAGAGGTCGATCTACTTGTCCGCAGGCAGATTTTCCTACAACAGAAACTGGCGACTCCACTGGGGAGATAACCTTGAATCGAAACCCCTTGTTTGTATTTTTCTCCTCATTGACCTTGTTCTATCCCTTGATTGTTTCAGACCTGGTTTATCCCTCTTTGATTAGTTTCATGAGATGATTGGCTCCTTACCCTGTCACTTTCAGCATATTTGTCAAGTTCAGATCTCAATTTTTGAAATTTTTTGACATTTCTGGGACTTTCAGACCCTGGCGCCCCTGACCTAGTGTTATCAGAGCGCCATCGCTTTTTGTACCCCTACACAGAGCGCTCTTTGCCCTTGGAAACAGAGCGCCAACCTCCTTTTGGCCCAAAAACCCTTCACAGTTGCATTTTTTAGGGTTTGCCTCTGTGGCTCTTATGCTGAGTGATCTAGTGAGTCAATTTTTCTTCCTGTTTAGCCTTGACATCAGTCTTGTTGAAGAACAAATACCTTTTTGATTGGATCTTGTAACCTTTTTTCACCTATTTTCGTTGAGTTTTCCTGTTGAGTGAAGCTTGAAATCTATGCATTGCTTTTCTTTTCTCTTCAGTTGAGTAAAACCCTGGTGAAGATCATGAAAAGCCTACAGGCCTCTTTATCTTGATTTCAGTCAAAATCATTGTTCTTCAACTCTTGTTTTTGGGTGTGAAGTTTCTCTTTTTTGATTGTTTCTTTTGTTTTTCGTTTTGATTGCTACGAAGGGTGTATTGTTTGTGTGTTTTTTCTTATGCTAGTTTGGTTCTCATTCATACCAAGAAGATAATTAGCAAAGATAAGCATTGTGATTGCATTGATCATCATCTATATGCAAACAATAAAGATATCTTAGTGACTGATTGAGCATATTAGAAAGCATTTGAAAATTTCTTTGCATTACACCAGGATTTGATTGAAATAAAGAAAAGAATTGTTTGGAAGCATTCCGTAGTTGTGTTTGTTAGTGAAAGAACTCTCTCTCTCCCTTAGCTAGATGTTCATCGAAAGTAAATGATTGCTTATCATGCTTGATGCACTCTTTGGGTCAGAGTCTTAATTCCATTCGTTTCACTTCCATGCACCCCTTTGCGTAAAGAACAACCACTAAAATCAACGCTAATTAAAATTTATCTAGAACTTTTTCTTTGCTAG
>SNQJ01S0062289.1:0-31763 GCA_010110895.2 Picea sitchensis
ATGAGTGGTTGCCATGTATTCAACTTCTGTAGTTGAGAGTGCCACTACAGCCTGTATTTTTCTCATCCAACTGATTGCTCCTCCAAATAGGTTAAACACATACCCACTTGCAGATATTTTGTGATCCATATCTCTAGCCCAGTCTGCATCAACAAAGCCATGCATGTCCACCACTCTGTCCAGTCTTGGTCTTCCTTTGTAGCACAATCCATAATTGGTAGTGCCACACAAATACCTGAAGATCCTCTTTACTATTGTCCAATGCTCCTTCCCTGGTTTTGACATATACCTACTCAAAAATCCCACTACATGTGCAATGTTTAGTCTAGTACAGACCATTGCATACATCAAACTGCCAACTACATTGGCATATGGAACATGGGATATGTCCTCTTCTTCTTCCTGTGTCTTGGGACACTGATATGCAAATAAATTTACACCTATAGGAATAGGAACCTTGATCAGTTTACTTCCATGCATATCAAACCTCTGCAATATCATCTCAACATATTTTCTCTTATTCAACCAGAGTTTCTTGTTTGCATGATCTCTTTTAATTTCCATTCCCAGAATGAAGTTAACAACACCGAGATCCTTCATGTCAAATTTGGAGGATGGCTGCAATTTCACCTCCTTGATAAAATCCATGTTATTTATTACCAACAACATGTCCTCAACATACAATACTACATAAATGAAGTGATTACCAACCTTCTTGGAATATACACAGTGATCAGCCCTGCTTCTCACAAATCCCAATCCAAGGATGTATGTGTCAAACTTTTGGTACCACATCCTAGGTGATTTCTTTGGACCATATAGTGACTTCTTTATCTTATAGAACAACTCTTTCTTTCCCTTTACTACAAATCCTTTTGGTTTCTTCATGCAGATTTCTTCTTCCAAATCCCCATGTAGGAATGCTTTCTTCACATCCATCTGTTCCACTTCAAGATCAAAAGAAACAACAATAGATAAAAGAAATCTAATAGAAGTTAACTTCGCAACAGGGGAAAAAATCTCACCAAAGTCAATTCCCTCTACCTGGGAATAACCTTTTTCTACTAACCGAGCTTTGTATTTCTCCACTTTTCCTTCTACATTAAACTTCTTCTTAAACAACTATTTTCTACCAACAAATTTTCTTCCCGCTGGAAACTCAACTATGTCCCATGCCTCATTCTTATCCAAGGCATCCATTTCTTCAACCATGAACTTCTTCCATAGTTTACTATCCTCTAAATTCACTACTTGTTGGCACAGGGGTAGACCCAGGGTTCAACGCTACAATAGCACACCAACAAAACCCTAACTACCGGCACTTTCGACAACACCTGCGAAGCAGATGAAGTCTCACTCGAGGTAGAGGTAGGGGTGATTGTAGGACTCCAGTGTCTGAAACCTTAGTTGGGACACATATCTGTAATTGTAACACCTTAACAAGGCACTTAGCAGTTATAGTTCACCAATATCTAGTCTTAATTTACAGCGCAGTTAAACCCTAATTACAGAGCATTGCAGTATTTAACCAGATCTACTATATTCAAGCACTAATCACATCCACATAGGCCAAATACATACTATTAAGCACATAGTATTAACATATCTATCTAACATATAAACGCATCAAGACATTGCACAAAGCAGAGAAACACAACATGTATGTGGTTCACCCCCACCCTGGGGCTACGTCCACCAACTCTTCATCTTCTTTATTAGTTTTCTTCAATCAGTTATATGCACGGAGCCACAAAACCCTACTCGGTAGAGGTCATGAGGTCTGCACACCTCGCTATATCATCCTTCCCTAATATAGGTTACAACACTAAGCCTCTTCTCAATCTCTTACACTCTCTTGCACTAATCTCTGCAAGCCTCATACAGTATGTACAAAAGCAATCTCTACTCAGCACTTAGCACTTTCGATCACACAGATCGAACTTGTAGTTCCCTACTTACTTCTCCTAGCTACTTATTTATACATTACAAAATATGCATAAGAATGGGTAAACCCATGGGCCGACATCCCCATACCCATTACATAATCCTGAATCCCAACAAGGGCCCTAAAAGGGGCCGAGATCCCGCGATATCCACTTCATCTTGCGCTCCTCCTTCGATAGCCTGTAGAAGTCCTAAAAATAGGTCAAACCTGACCAAGGATCCTCAAAACTTGGTCAAGGGCCAACAGGCCCCCAAAAATCACCTGTAACGCGTCCCAAGTCACTCTGATTTGGATAATTCTTCCTAAAAAACCTAGATATTGGCTCAAGTTGCTTCGACTTGTTGTTGTTCCATGGCCTCCTTTTTAGCGAACTCCTGGATAACATCTTCATTGACAGGTCCCTCTAGGCGTTGTTTAGCTGCAGTGACGACTTTCTCTAGTTCCTCTCCTTGGCCTTCGATCTTTGTGAATAGATGGAAATCCTAGTCCTGTATAGGTTGGAGCCTATGAGTCACTTCCATGAAACTGATCTGAATGGTGTGGACCTGCTTTTGAGCACTGTGTTATTCTTGGGATCACTTCAGTCTTTCAACAGTTGACAGGGGCTTCAACTGGGCCTATATTATTTCTGCTTGATACTTCACCTCTTGGAGTTGTGACTCCAGTGTCTTCATTTCTAGATTCTTAGTGAGTCTCTCATACATTTGGGCACTGAGATCACTAAATTGTTTGCATTCCATGGCAAGGGCCTTTATTATCTCAACTGTGCCTCAAGCAGTTGCATCTCTTTGATCCCTTACATCCTGTGGAGTCTCGGGCATTGTGCGGAGCTCTAAGTCTATTATTCTTTGATGTATCTATTGGATAGCTTCTACGAGATGCTCTACTTTATGCGTGACTCGGTCTTATGCCTGCGGTTCTAAGCCTTTCACAGAGAGAATTGCTCTGTTGACTGCTTCTTTCACTTCAAGTTGCTCTGCGAGCAATTGTTCATTTTCTTGTTGCATCTGTGTTTTCTCCTCTTCCAATTTTTCCTAGAGATAAACCTTCTCCTGCTCTGCAACTCGACGTTTTTCTATGAGTACTCCTTGCACTTGCTTCAAGTCCTCAGTATATTTTTTTGTTTCTTCTTGTGCTCAACGAAGGCGAGCTTCGGTTGCATCATCTAGTCGGCAGAGTTGGGTTTCCTCATCTCCCAACTCTGGTTCTCCCGATGGTAGGGGCGCAATGGACACTGCGCGATTGGACTGAAGGGCATGTTGTACCCCTCAAAATTTGACATCAATTCTATCATACATTTCCTCCTACTTGGCTTCTTGTTTCTCCATGATTTCCTGTGAGGCATCGTTTAGGGCTGCTATGATGAAGTCAAAATCATCGATAGTGAGTAAAGTCTACATCTTGGTCATGGTGGCTCTGGATTTCTTCTGGGAAGAAGGTTTCGGGGGAGAAACCTTCCTCTTCTTCAGGGGATCGGTCTCATCTCTAGGCGGTGTTACTTCGCCTTGTTTCTGTTCATATTCTTTGTCATTTATCTCTTCTACTTCATCATCACCCCCTCGGTCAGGTGATACTGAAGCAGTCTTGTGTGAGGCGCTACTAAATTCTTGGACCTCTTCGGTTTTCTTCCTTCTGCTGTGTTCGGGTGTATCATGTTATTTGTGCGTGGTCTCTGGGATGTCAGGGTCAAACATCACTACAGGTTCTACGAGAATAAGGAGGTATGTCGACCAGTCCTTAGTGATCTCCTCAAGGTCCTCTTTCGTGAGATTGTAGTACGACTGAAGCTCCTCCTTATGCTCGTCTTCTCACGCTATGATGTAGGTGAAGTGTCGATCTGTGTGAAACTTCATCAGGGGTCGGAACCTCTGTAGGGTGTTCAGATTCATGTGAGGTTCATCTTCAATGTATCTCTTCAGCTGGAGGTAATATGTGTGAAAAACAATGTTCAACGAAATAAATAAATAACGAATCAATAGATCTCTCCAACAGGCGAGAAGTCTCCATTAACTTAGTTTTTTCCATTACAACGCGGTCCCAATGGTATTATGGCGATCTTTCTAACCATAAATTTATTTCTACCCATTTGGGGGTTGGTCTAATGGTTATACTATTTCCAATGGCTATATTCCTTCGCTATGAAGAAGTGCCATGTGACGCTATTCTGATATCCCAACGAAGTTCCTGTTTTGTAAATTTTCCCTTTGCGAAGTTCCCTCTGGACCCTTCTGTAAATTTCCGATCTTTGCTCTCTTTTTTATAATCTTTCGAGCCTTCTTTCTGGTGAGCTTCATCTCATTATTCCTCTTTCCACTCTGATTCTTGTCTTCTTTTAGCATAGAAACTTCACATTGTTGAGATTCTTTCCTAAGATTCAAGGGTAATACTTCTTCTCTATCTAGGATAGGTACTTTAGTCTTATGAAAATCTTCTTGTGTTCTTGCAACTTTGACATCCAAGTCTCTGGTCCTAAGTAGCTTTGATTTGTTCTCCTATTCTTCAATCAGCTGTGCGATCCTCCTAGTCATGAAATCTTTCAACTCTTGCTTCTTCTACTCTAAGACTTCTTCTTCCTTCATTCTGGCATGATCTTTTTCAATCCAAGGTTTTCCTAGTAACATAGAAAATGGGGCGATGTTCTCAATAAATTTAACAACCTCAAAATCTTCCTCTGTCAAAGTTCCATGAGAACTCATAGATATCTAGGTAAGTCTTTCACATAGGTTTATCAACTTTCCTCTGAATAATCATATTCCTCCTAATGAAGGAATCAAAGCAGACTCCCCTAAAAGTTTCCAAGTTCTTTATGTCATGATATTCACCTGTGTTTCCTCATCCAGAACACAGTCAATGTCGATGTCTCCTATTCCTTCTTCAATGCACTCTTTTTCTTTGAATATCTCTAGTAAGTTGATATGTCGGTGGTCATTGAAGGTTTCTTTCATCTATAGCAATACTTTCTCTGATTCTTTTTGGGGTTCTTCTATAATCTAGGTTTTTGGATCTACCTTAGGTTTTTCTTGGTTCATATTCATTCTTTCAACCTTAGCAATCATTCTAGGGAAATCCAATACTTCATGTTCCATAGCTCTACATCAAAGACAACGAGATCTTCTACCAGTGCATTCCTTAGCCAGATGTCCCAGTCTTCTGCAACTATCACAAAGGGCTAATCCTTGTTTTCTTTTAAATGATCCCAAACCTTTCTTGTACTGCGCACTATGATCATAGTAGCTAACCTGCAAAAAATTATTTCTAGGATCCTGCATCCATTTTTTAGTCCAAACATTCTCTCTATGCATAGGTATAACATATCTTTCACTATTCTTTCATCTATCAGTGCCCTAGTTTTCAAGCTAGGACAAATCTTCTCAAACATACCTAGATCCATACTTTAGAAAAACAAAATTCCACTAATCTTATCTTCAGCAGAGCACAAAGCTTCTAGATCTAAAACTTTTCACTATTCGTACCTTTATCAGAGCACAGAGCTTGTAGATCTTACCTCTTTAAGAATTTTTTTTTTTATCACTTTTACCTTTTTCAGAGCACAAACCTTTCAGATCTTACCTCTTTTCTTCAGATCTGAATTCTTTTCTTATCACAAAGCTTCACAGATTGAGTAGAATATTCTACACTAGAGTGACAGATCTATGCATAGAGCTTTCACAATTTCAGGTCGAATCTTAGCACAAAGATTCTCTTTCCTTAGTTCCCAGCAATCACATCTTCAATCCTTGCAACAGAACCATTTGTTGGCACAGGGGAAGACCCAGGGCTCAATGCTACAATAGCGCACCAACAAAACCCTAACTACCAGCCCTTTCAGTAACACCTGCGAAGCAGATGAAGTCTCACCCAAGGTAGAGGCAGGGGTGGTTGCAGGACTCGGGTGTCTGCAACCTTAGTTGGGACACAGATCTGTGACTGTAACACCTTAATAAGGAACTTAGCAGTTATAGTTCACCAATATTAAGTCTTAGTTTACAACGCATTTAAACCCTAATTACATAGCATTATAGTACTTAACTAGATCTACTATATTCAAGCACTAAGCACATCCACATAGGCCATATCCATAATATTAAGCACATATCATTAACATATCTATCTACCATTCATCTATATGGAAGCACTAAGCACATTAACATATAAACACATCAACACATCGCACAAAGTAGAACAACATAGCATGTTCGTGGTTCACCCCCACCCTAGTGCTACATCCACCAACTCTTTGTCTTCTTTATTAGCTTTCTTCAATCACTTACATGCACAGAGCCACAAAACCCTACTCCGCATAGGACAGGAGGTCTGCGCACCTCACTAGATCCTCCTTCCCCGGGCTAGGTTAAAACACTAATCCTTTTCTCAATCTATTACACTCACTTGCACTGAGATCTGCAAGCCTCATACAGTATGCACAAAATCAATCTCTACTCAACATTTAGCACTTTCGATCACATAGATCGAACTTGTAGTTCCCTACTTACTTTGCCTAGCTACTTATTTATACATTAAAAAATAGGCCTAAGCATGGGTAAACCCATGGGCCGACATCCCCATACCCATTACATAATCGTGAATCCCAACAAGGGACCTAAAAGGGGTCGAGATCCCGCGATCTCTGCTTTTTCTTGTGCTCTACCTTCGACAGCCTGTCGAAGTCCCAAAAATAGGTCAAACCTTAGCAAGTATCCTCAAAACTTGGTCAAGGGCCAACACTACTTCCCTGAAAGTTCTGGGATCATCATAAGTAATAGATAAAGAAAAATTGGAATGGAAATTAGGTGGACTATACCTTTTTGGTTGCCTTCTTTCTCTCACTGATATCCTCAATACTAGGGTATGAGGTTCTTCTTCTTCTTCTTCTTCTTCTTCATCTTCTTCAGATGATTCAGATTTTGCATCATCCAACTCAAGCTCTATTTTCTCAGGTTCGTCTTGCATTCGTAGGAATTCTTGTTTGGACACATCTTTTACCTCTCCGAAAACAACATATCGACTGTAAACAATCTTCTTGGTTTCTGGGTTCCAAAGATTATAACCTTTCACACCATCTTTATAACCAATAAAGATACACTTTTCAACATTTTTATCCAGCTTACTCCTATTTTCCTTTGGAATATGTACATAAGCATCACAACCAAACACTCTAAGATGTTGAAGAGGGTTTCTTTCTAGACCATACCTCATGTGGAGTTGTATCATCCAACGTTGATGAAGGTGATCGATTCACCAGGTAACATGCTATACCGACTACCTCTACCCAGAATTCATGTCCTAACTCGACATCATTGAGCATGCTCCTTGATTTTTCCATCAGTGTCATGTTCATCCTTTCTGCAACTCCATTCCATTGAGGTGTGTATGGAGTAGTCTTATGCCTTTCTATACCATACTTCTTACAGAATTATTTGAATTCATTTCTTCATAATTCTCCACCATTATCTGTCCTCAATACCTTTATTTTCTTCTCTGTCTAATTTTCTACTAGAGCCTTAAACTCTTTAAATTTATCAAATACCTCAGATTTGTTTCTAAGAAAATAAATCCATGTGTACCTTGAGAAATCATCTATGAATGAAACATAATGCACAAAATTACCTAGTGATGGAACAAGCACAGGTCCAAACACAACACTGTGTATCAATTATAAGATCCCCTTTGCTCTTGTAGCACCAGATGGGAATCTTACTCGGTTTTGTTTACCATATATGAAATGTTCACAGAAATAAAAATCCAAAGTGCAATTAGACATACCTTTAACCACGCCTTTACCATGTAGTGTTCGAAGGCCGTTTTCTCTAATATTCCCGAGTCTTTGATGCCATAGCATGGTCTTCTTTTCAGGGGCGGTATTGGTCTTGTCTTCTTTATTTGTTTTCTCAAGGAAAAAATAACTGTTACACCCATTAGTATAAGTGTTTCCCAACAAATTTTATAGAGTTCCACACCGAACTACCCTCATCAACACCATTTCTCCTCGTACCATATTGCAAGTGCCCTTTCCCAATACAGTATCCACTCTTGCATCATCCAACTTGCTTACAGATATTAGGCTCATGGCTAGTTTTGAAATGTGTAGAACCCCAGGGAGAGTTCTAATCCTTCCATCTTTTAGCAGCAACTTAACCCTTCCACATCCCATGATTGTGGTTTTCGAGTCATCTCTTAGGAATACATCACCACCATCATATTTTTCATATTCAGAGAACCACTCCCTATGAGGAGTCATATGGTATGACATGCCTGAGTCGATCAACCATACATCATGGTTTGCATGTGTACCTATAGATGCCAGGTAAACATCACCTCCTTCTTTAGTGGAGGTTTTCGCCTCTGTGGAAGAGGCACTATCAGATCCCTTTGGTTTATCAACCGTCTTATACTTGCAATATTTCTTATAATGCCCTGTTTGACCACACTTCCAACATTTTCTCAAATATTTTCCTGGAGAATTAGATCTACCTGTAGATTTAGATATTCCCCCGGAAGACTTACCAAGATTCCTGTCTTGGGTATGACCTCTTAAAAATAAAGAATCTGTGCTATGACCATCCATTATTTTCCACCTCATCTCTTCAAATAACAAGGATGAAACTACATCCTCATACTTCAATGTAGATTGAGTGGTACTACCAATTGATACAACCAGATTATCCCAAGAGTATGGCAAAGAACATAACAAAGTAATACATGTATCTTCTTCTACAATCATAATATTAACATATACAAGTTGACTTACTAGAGTATTAAAGTCATTTAGATGTTCTGTCACATAATATCCATCTTTCATCCTACGATGATACAACTTCTTTCGAAGAAACAACTTGTTTACCAGGGACATTGATCGATACAAATTCCCTAACGTATCCCATAGTTCCTTGGTTGTATATTCTCCCGAGATAGTCAACAACATTGAATCTGCCAGGTAGAGTCGAATAGTATTCCTTGCTCTTTTGTCCAACTTCTCCCAATCTTTCTTCGACATACCAATAGGTGGTGTACTAGTAGTTTGTGTACTAGTAGGTTGTGTACCATTCGTCTATGTTCCAGTAGGATGCATACCAGTAGGTTGTGTACCAAGATCCACAACGATCCATTGTTCTTTGTCTACAAGAAGGTCCTCCATATTCATCTTGCATAGCTCAAAGTTTTTACCATTGAACTTCTCTATTTCGATTCTATAAGAGCTCGACATTCCTCTTTATACACTTGAATAGCCACTGCAAAATCTCCCACGAAACCCAGGTTTATCATAGACCCAAGATAATCTTTATCTATCAAGACCGATCCAAACCCTCAACAACAAAGGCGTCCCTCTGAGGAAAAAAACGAGCTCTGATACCACATGTAAGTTTTAAACTTATGAAGTAAAGCAATGCATATAGATTCTTAAGAAAAACTGAATTTAATCAATGGCTCATACACATAGTACACATAGATTTATACCTGAAACCCTCAACCGGGAAAAACCTTTCTTATATTCATTATATCAAATTTCATCATTCACCATACAATATATACAATGTTTTTAGGTATTCCATAAATACCAAAACCCTAATCCCTTAATTCAGGATTAATTTAGAAAGCTGCTAAAATAGCAAAATCTGCTAAAAATAGCAAAAACCGCCCAAGAACAAATTTCAGGGAGCTACCCCAAACACTACGCATAACCAAGGGGGGCCATACCTAGCCCCCCTGGGACTCCCCTAGGAAGCACCTAGTGCACATGACACAAAGAGCACTACTAGAGGGATCGTCAAACACAATTGTCAAATCTGATGTGCCCACACACACACATGAAAAGAATATAACATATACCCAACAATTAGCACTAAGTAAATTTCCTAGGCTGAGGGGACAACTTACAAATGTAACCACAAAATTTCTTCAGAACTAAAACTAGCCTTTTCAGTTCAGGGAGATATCTCTCTTGTCACTTGGTTTCCTGGAAGATGGATCTTCTCTTAAAGGTTCAATGACTAGGTTTTGATTAATGAAAATATTTATGGGGTTTGGTGGCAATAAGAAAAGGAACCTGTTGGGAAATGCAGTCAACTCCGAAAACAATTGAAACAATTTCTAGTAGTTAGAGTTATCAAGGAAGCAAAGGCAAGGTAGGTGATGAACTTTCAATCTTTTAATTTGTTGTGATAAGTTGGAAGAAATAAGAAACATATAAGAGATGAATTATGATGAGTTAAGAAAGAAAAACATAGTTCAAAATTGCTTGAATCTAAAGAACCATTTAGATGAATTTCAGACCCTTCAACATCCAATTTTAAACATATGAAAGGTTGCAGATGAAGGGAAAGAAAACTATAAAAACATACATGAAAGGAAACACATACTTTAGGTCATCACCACATGAATCTTTGGTATGAAAAAACTCTAGACATCTCCACTTGTATTCTTTCAAATTCATAAATTGTTACAGTGATCAATACAATTTGTCCTTTGTGCTTCTCCCAACCACAAATACATCAAAACCTACAATATTTATACAACAATTCATTTCATTCGGTTTGAACCGATTACAATAGAATAGAAAATTCCAGTTCACAAAATCTAGGATTTGTGGATATTCCTGTAGTTTGGTCCTTTATCTTCGTCCTTTGACTTCGATTATCTCTTCATTTGATTTGTTTTCTTTTTGTCGATAGCTGGAAATAATTTACTCGATCTAGGGAAATTATATTTGGTCTTTCCCAATATGACTACTTCCTTCCATTGCAATTCATAAGGAATCTCATAATCTCTCATTTATTTCATTAAAATTTCCAAGTCAATACAAGTGGCATACGACATGATAGGTAGACCAAGTTTGACTATCTTAAACTGATTTAGAATCTTGAAATCTATACTCAGTTTATCAACTAAAGTAGCCCCTTTCAAACCCTCCTCCAGGGTTTCAAATTTGGACTGGTCCATTCTTGATTGATTCAAGAGTGCATTATATTCTTCTTGATCATGCAACTTACCTTTACTATACCAGAATGATGGAGGGGCCTTTACGAACAATTCTTCAAACAAATTATTGAAATCTTGCACACTTCGTTCCATCTATGTTTATTTATTCAGAACTGATTTCAAAAGATCATGTTTTGCAATAATCCTTCTTGTAATATGCCTAGGCTTAACCCAATTGTAAATGTAAATACAAATTTACGTAAGATGGTGAGTTGTTTGATATAATTGTGTATGCACATTTCATGGAATAGTGCGTGAATGTACTGCACAGTAAAATGAGGAAGTGTTCACATTCCAAGATACCGCGCGCATCATCTTAAGTGTGCGCAATGTTGAGGTTAGGGAGCCTTTGTGTATATGACATGTTTTATATGCTGGTGAGCCAGTGATTATAAGCTAGGATGCTTATGTTTTTATTAGGCCAGAGAGCCTAGATGTTAAAGGTCAGTGTGCCTATTTTTGTATATGTCTCATGATTAATATAAAATACATCGTTGCGCACAGACTGACCACGATAAAAGAGATAGGGGACTAAACTCCACTAGTTAGGGAAAGGGAGAGCCAAAATTTAAGGAAAAGGGATAATCTAGGGAGCTTAAGCCAAAAATAAATATTATATTAATATTTCTTAAATCATAAAGTATGGATAATCATTTTATCCTAAGTTCTAAAGTTGGGGACAAGTGGGCCAAAGTATCTCCCAACATGACAAGTGTCAAGTTGGGGACATGCATACATATTGCGGGAACTTAGTTCATTTTCCCATATTTTCCATCATTCAATCATCCAATCAATCATTCATGAGAAAGCACACACCCATTGAGCTATCCTTTGTATCTTCATGAATGTACCTAAACTTGTATCCATAGTCATTTTGTGTTGATGTAGCTGGTTATATTGGGAGCTGGACTAAAGAAGTGAGTTGTCGGGCCTGTGGGATATTGAAGAGGCGGGTTGTCAGGCCCGTGAGAAATTCTCTGAGTGACAGAATTGATGGGAATTGATTTCCTAAAGGTGTTGAACTGTAGCTACAGGGCTCTGAGACTTCTTGTCCAACATGTTGTTGAAGACCTGGAAGGGAAGGGGGGCAGTCGAAGGATTGTTGAGCAGAGAAGGGGTACACTTTCTAGGGTGGGACAGGCATGTGGGGAATGAGGGACTGTAGGTTGTTAGTTTGAGTTGGCACCTGAGACGAAGTCTTTCTTATTGTCCATGAGCCTTTAGATTGGATAGGAATCCCTTTACCTGGGTGGAGTTTAGTCCCAACTCGGGGATGACTCATTGTTGAGAGTGATGAACAGTGTGGTCTAAGGATGGGAGGTTCATGGAAGGTCTGCACGTAGTTGGTGATATTCTTACCAAGATAAGTGACAATTGTGTGATAAATTTACATGTTGCATTGTTATTACATGCTTATTTTATGGGTTATCATATGTGCGGTTATAACTGTGTTTATTTTTATGGGTATTTCCTGTATATGCAGCATGTATATGTATATTGTTATTTCAGTGTGAATCTGTGTAATTACAGATGTATTTGTATGTTTACGTTTTATATATAATGCTTTCACAAGAGTTCTATGCATGTATAATTTGATTGCATGCAGTTTGAAAAAAATATGTGGCATATCTCAGTTGGATGCTGGGTATGTTATAGTATGTTCCACAGAGAGAACAGTAAGAGTTCTCTGGCATAGCGTGGCCCGACATGGATGGTCAGGGACGTTACAAATTGGTATCAAAGATTCAGTTTTAAACACTAAGCCTGGATGGGCCGAGAAAGTTGACTTGAAGCGAGATGTCATAGAGGATTTATTTCGACGTGGCCAAATTTTGAGTTGCCAAAGTGTCCATGGTAAAAAGTAACAACATTTGTGTAGTGTGCGGGTGCATGCACTAAATTTTGGGCATCGTGCAGAAAAAGGTTCGTATGTTGGTGCACACGCCAAATTTTGGCGACGCGCGGAAAAATGTTTGTGTACAAGAGCGCACATTAAATTTAGCATTGTGTCATGTGAAAACGTATAAGAAGGTGTGCACATTGTACACACACATAATAAGGACATGGGGGATGTATGCAGTATTGGCAGAGCACATAGGAGTTTGGTTGGTGCGTGCGCAATATGGGTATATGTCGTCGCACGACAGTTTAGTCAATGGTGCGCGGTGGGGCGTACTAAACTTTGGTAGGGTGTAGTGAATAGGGTGAAATGTGCAAAGAATGCCAGTGCGCGATATAAAACTACACGCAACAGGTAAGAGTGCAAGAACCAAAACTGTGCGTGATAGATATGGGCGCACGACACAAAAGTAGTGCGCACTAGTTATTGACGTGACAGAGAAGTGATACACAGTGGTTTTAAAGTGCGTGAAGCAAGATTTACCTTACGTTGTTGTTGTGCATGGTGAATATGGGTTTGAAATTTGAAAGTTGTGCATGCAAAGTTGCTTGAAGGGTGAACAACAGCAAAAAACCAGTGCTTTTCTACGACATTTTATATCATTTGAACGACATCTTTTTGCAGCGTGTTTTTGAGGCCCTTAAGAGCGTTTTTAGCAACTCAAAAACCATGAAATAAAGGTGTACTGAAGGTACACACTCTCTCTCTCTACAGCTCAAATAAAATATCTCGGAGAGAGCTTTCTAATGGTGTAAACTGTTCCTCAAACGGAGCTTTTATGAGAAAGTTACAGCACAAACAATGGAGGGTAATTTTTAGGACCCAATTAACTTCCAAGAGCCATAACTTTCTGCTCCGGAATCCGATTTAGGCACAGGAGCAGTCAATGGAAATATATTGAACCATAGAAGAAATTTCCAGATGTGAATTAAATTTCTGGGCATGAAAAATATGATTAAAAGAAGGTACATGTAGCATTCCAGACCAAAAACACAAATTGACCTAGAACTTCAACAGGTTGTAACTAGCAGCCTAGAACCCAAAATGAGGAGAAACTTGGAAAAAGTGTCCATAATATGTATATGAAGAAACCCAATTGTTCTCCTATGAAATATCCAATGGAGGAGGTGCGAAAATGCATACTTACATCGCAGAGTTGTGCCAAGTTGAAAAAGGGACAGAGAAATTAATGGAAAGTTTCCAATAACCATAACTTTATGCTCGAGACTCGGAATTGAGCATGGGAGCAGGCGTTGGAAAGGTCTCGGACAGTGGAATATAATTATCCACCTAGAAAATTGATCTAGGAACTTAATTTTCCAGGAAATCAGAATAAATTATTCTGATATATTATTGAACCAAAATGGTTCATATTTTTCATGAAATTGTTGAACACGGTTAGCCTGACAAAGTTTTGTTGGTTGCACATTTTGCAGAGTTAACAACAACTAGATCAGTTCAAGATCAGCATAGAGTCCAGAGTAATGGAAGAGCCACAAGGGACTTATAGCTAGGAAGATGAGATTAGAGGAATGAATGTCCATTTGGGCATTGAAGGAACAAACTCCAATGGACATGGAGAAGGAAGGGATGAAAACGTGAATATGGTAGAAATCATTAAAAAATTACAGAAGGGTGTCCAAAGCCATAAATTTGATAATGAAAGTCTTATGAAAGCCAAGGAGCAACAAGATGACTTCAACATGAATTTATTGCAGAGATTGAACATAATAGTAAAGAAATTGGATAAGGAGAGTGGCTCAAGCAAATCAGGAAGTCACAAGTCTCATGATGAGAAAATAAATTCAAGGAGTGTTAGTCGAAATCACCATCACTCCCCGAGGCATTCCAATAAGAGAGCACACAGAAGCTCAATTCCATCCCTTGTCAGGAAGCATAAGGGGTCTAGGGTGTATGAGTTACGAGGAGAAATGAACAAAATAAAACCTCCTACATTTGATGGTGAGCACAAGAAGGATGAAGATGCAGAGACATGGTTGCTAGGCATGAGAAACTATTTTCAATTGCATAATTATTCTTCTCATGAAAAAGGTAAAATTGTTATTTATCAAATCAAGGGAAAGGCATCCATGTGGTGGGATCAGCTTGTGTAGGTGCAACACATTAAAGAGAAAAGTGTTACTTGGAGGGAATTCAAGAAGTATTTTGAGAAGAAATATTTGAATAAGAGATACTATGACAAGAAAATGAAAGAGTTATTTGAACTCAAGGTTGGGAGTATGACAATAGATGAATATGAAAGAAGGTTTTTAGAACTGCTAAAGTATGTCTCTTTCATCAAAGATGAAATAGTGAAGATTCAAACGTATTTGAGTGGATTGCCCTCATTTATTAATGAAACAATACACTATGATGATCACAATACATTGGAGGAGACCATAAGGTGAGATAAATGCCTATATGATCAGCAGAAAGCAAGGCCAACTTTCCAAAAAGCTTGGGAAGAAAAAAATAAATTCAAGGTGGATCAGAGGAAGAACGGATATAAGCCACCATTCTTCAGAAATAATCTGCATGGACAACAAACTTCTAGAGAACCCAGAATGATTGATACAGGGGGTCAAAGGCCAAGACAACCACCTATTCAATGTTGGGGTTGTAAAGGAGATCACATGCTCATAGATTGGCCTCACAGAGTTGAAAAGGGGAGGATTGTGCACAATGTACAACAAGATGAAACAGTGGAGGACATGGGAATAAATGTGCCAAGGATCTATGCAGACCTGGACAACAAGCAAGTAGAGTATCAGTCACATATGATTGAAGTGGAAGGTATGATCAACAACCAAACCATTGCTATTTTAATTGATTTAAGAGCTAGTCATAGTTATATAGATCCTAAGATGGTGGAAAGTTTGCAATTGGCAAGAAGCAAGCATGGAAAATCTTGGTTGGTGCAGCTAGCCATTGGAGCCAAAAGAAAAGTTAATGAGATGGTTAAGTCATGTCTTATGGACATGAATGGACTGAACGCTAGAGAAGATTTGAACATCTTGCCTTTAGGTTCCTATGATTGTCTAATTGGGATGGATTGGTTGGACCAACATCATGACATCCTAGACTGTCATAAAAAATCATTTTCTTGCTTGGATGAGGAAGGGAAACTAAGGAAAGTGCAGGGAATTCTCAGGGCAGTAACCATCAGAGAAATTTCAGCACTGCAGCTGAAGAAATGTTACAGAAAAGGGTGTCAAATATTTGCAGCTCATATGGAAGAGACAACTAAAGATAAGGTGCCAAATTTGGAAGATTATGCAGTCCTAAAAGATTTTGAAGATGTATTCAAGAAGTTACTAGGACTACCCCCAAAGAGAGATATTGATTTCTCTATATATTTAATGTCTGGAGCAGCTCCAGTGTCAAAGACTCCTTATAGAATGAGTACACCAGAGTTGAAGGAGTTGCAAATGAAACTTGAAGATCTTCTGAAGAAGGGGTATATATGCCCAAGTGTGTCACCTTGGGGTTCCCCAATATTTTTTGTGAAGAAGAGATATGGAACATTAAGATGGTGCATTAATTTCAGATAGTTGAATAAAATGACTGTTAAGACCAAGTATCCTCTGCCAAGGATTGATGATATTTTTTATCAATTGAAGGATCCAAAGATTTTTTCAAAGATAGATCTCAGGTCAGGATACATCAAGTAAGGATTAAAGATGAAGATATCAACAAGACCGCCTTTAGGACAAGGTATGGTCATTATGAGTTCACAGTGGTGCCATTTGGGTTGTCAAATGCACCAGATGTTTTCATGTGCTTAATGAATGGTGTTTTCCGAGAATATTTAGACAAGTTTGTCATTGTCTTTTTTGATGACATTCTTATATATTCTAAGTCAGAGGAAGAGAATGAACATCATTTGAGGATGGTGTTGCAAGTATTAGGGAGAATCGGGTGTATTCCAAATTGATCAAGTGCTCATTTTATCAAAAGCAAATTCATTATTTGGGGCATATAATTTCAAAGGATGGGATAGCAGTGGATCCCAAGAAGATAAAAGCCATTAGATAATGGTCAGTACCAAAGAATGTGACAATGGTCAGATCATTCATGGGCCTTGCAGGCTACTATAGAAGATTTATTGAAGGATTCTCAAAGATAGCACACCCAATCACTTCCTTACAAAGGAAGGGTTGTAAAGTTTCAATGGACATTGGATTGTGAAAATATTTTCCAACACTTGAAACAATTATTAACAAGTTCTCCAATACTAAGGATTGCAGACCCAAATGAAGACTTCATTGTATGCACAGATGCATGTAAAGAAGGAATTGGTGGAGTCCTGAGTCAAAATGGGTTTGTTATATGTTATGAATCAAGGAAGTTGAAGGAGCATGAAAGACACTATGCCACTCATGATTTGGAGTTGGAAACCATAGTGCATGCATTGAGGAAATGGAAACACTGCCTCATGGGAAAAAGGTTTGAGCTAAGAACATACCATAATGGTCTGAAATATTTATTTGATCAACCAACTCTAAATGCTAGGCAAACCAGATGGTTAGAATTTCTAAGTTAATATGACTTTGATATAAATAATATCAAGGGGAAAGAGAGCAAAGTGGCTGATGCACTCAGCAGAAGAGTGCATGAATTTCATGCTATAGCCATTAGCATGTACCAATCATATTTGAAAGATAGAATTTCAGAGGCTTCTAAATTAGATTTTCATTACAAGGAATTAGTGGCAAAATTACAGCAAGGTAATTTGCAACAAAAAATTGAAGAATACAAGATTGATAATGATGAAATTCTCATGTACAGGGGCAAAATTTATGTACCAAATTCTCAGGAATTGAAAATTTTGATATTGAGGGAAATGCATAATGTGCCTTATGATGGGAACCCGGGATATCAAAAACTATTACAGTTTTCAAGAGCCAATATTATTGGCCAGGCATGAAGAAATAGGTTGTTGATTTTATTGCCATATGTTTGGAATGTCAGAAGGTAAAAGTTGAGCATAGACACCCAATTGGTTTTCTACAGCCATTACCCATTCCTGAGTGGAAGTGGGAAGTTGTAACCATGGATTTCATCACCAAACTACCCAGAACAAACAAGAAACATGATTCTATCATGGTAGTGGTGGATAAGCTTACTAAAGCTGCCCATTTTATTCCAGCTAAGCTCACTCACAAGGAAGCCAACATCGTTGATGTTTATATGAAGGAAATTGCTAGATTACATGGCATACCCAAGACAATTGTGTCTAACAGAGATCCAAAATTTACCTCAAAATTTTGGAAGGGATTATTTAATGGATTTGGAACAAATTTGAATTTTAGTACAACTTATCATCCATAATCAGATGGACAAACAAAGAGGGTGAATCAAGTGATTGAAGATATGTTGAGGATGTATGTGATGGATAAACCATCAAAATGGGAAGAATACCTACACTTGGTAGAGTTTTCTTACAACAATGGGTACCAAGCATCTCTAAAGATGAGCCCATTTGAGGCGCTTTATGGCAGAAAGTGAAACACACCAGAAAGTTGGGATAACCTAGCAGATAGAGCAGTGGTTGGGCCAGATTTGCTCAGGGAAATGGAGGAGCAAATGATAAAAATTAAAATTAAAATTAAAGGTTTCCCAAGATAGGAAGAAAATCTATGCTGACAAAGGCAAAACTCATGGGAAATTTAAAGTGGGTGATCATGTGTTCTTGAAAGTGAAGGCCAATAGAAGTTCCCTGAAGTTGGGAAGTTGTTCAAAGTTGGAAACTCGCTATTGTGGGCCATTTGAAATACTAGAAAGGATTGGTCCAGTATCTTATATGATCGTATTTCCTGCATCTATGTATGTTCATCATGTATTCCATGTATCATTTCTCAAGAAATATATACATGATGCTAATCATGTTATTGATTGGAATGTGATCCAGGTGGAGCAAGAAGGCGCTTTCCAAGTGCATCCGGTGTGCATTATGGACCAGAAAATCAAACAACTCTGGAATCGATCCATAGGTCTTGTAAAGGTCCAATGGACCTGGTACAGTCCTGAGGACGCTACTTGGGAGCATGAGGATGCAATGCGGCCAGAATACCCACATATTTTTGAGGATTTTTGAAATTTTGTTGTATGTGTGTACATGGTGCACTGAGGACAGTGCATAAAATAAGGGGAGGGAATTGTAATATCCCTAGGCTGAACCCAATTGTAAATGTAAATACAAATTTACATAAGCTGGTGATTCGTTTGATAAAATTTTGTATGCACATTTGATGGCATAGTGCGCGCATGTATTGTGCAGTAAAATGAGGAAGTGTGCACATTCCAAGATACCGCGCGCAACATCTTAAGTGTGTGTGATGTTGAGGCCAAGGAGCCTTTGTGTATATGACATGTTTTATAGGCTGGTGAGGTGGTTATTATAAGCTAGGATGCTTATGTTTTTACTAGGCCGGAGAGCCTAGATGTTAAAGGCCAGTGCACCTATTTTTGTATATGTCTCATGATTAATATAAAATACATCGTTGCGTGCAGACTGACCATGATAAAAGAGATGGGGGACTAAACTCCACTAGTTAGGAAAAGGGAGGGCCAAAAGTTAAGGAAAGGGGATAAGCTAGGGAGCTTAAGCCAAAAAGAAATATTATATTAATATTTCTTAAATCATAAAGTATGGATAATCATTTTATCCTAAGTTCTAAAGTTCGGGACAAGTGGGCCAAAGTAGCTCCCAACATAACAAGTGTCAAGTTGGGGACATGGATACATATTGTGGGAACTTAGTTCATTTCCCCATATTTTACATCATTCCTTCCATCAGTCAGTCATCCAGACAATCATCCATGAGCATGCACACACACATTGAGCTATCCTTTGTATCTTCATGACTGTACCTGAACCTGTATCCATAGTCATTTTGTGGTTGTGTAGCTAGTTAGATTGGGAGTTGGACTGAAGAGGCGGGTTGTCAGGCCCATGGTATATTGAAGAGACGGGTTTTCAGGCCTATGAGAAATTCTCTGAGTGAGAGAATTGCTGGGAATTGATTTCCTGAAGGTGTTGAACTGCAGCTACAGGGATCTGAAACTTCCTATCTAGCTTGTTTCTGAAGCCCTGGAAGGGAAGTGGGGCAGTCGAAGGACTATTGAGCAGAGAAGGGGCACACTTCCTCGGGTGGGACGCGCATGTGGGGAATGAGGGACTGTAGGATATTAGTTTGATTTGGCACCTGAGACATAGTCTTTCCTATTGTCCATGAGGCTTTAGCCTGGATAGGAATCCCTTTACCCGGGTGGAGTTTAGTCCCAGCTTGGGGGTGATTCACTATTGAGAGTGATGAACAATGTGGTCTAAGGCTGGGAGTTTCATGGAAGGTCTGCACGCAATTGGTGATATTATTACCAAGATAAGTGCCAATTGTGTGATAAATTTACATGTTGCATTGTTATTACGTGCTTATTTTATGGGTTATCATATGTGCGGTTATAATTGTGTTTATTTTTATGGGTATTTCCTGTATATGTTGCATGTATATGTCTATTGTTATTTCAGTGTGAATCTGTGTAATTATAAATGCATTTGTATGTTTAGATTTTTTATATAATGCTTCCGCAAGAGTTTTGTGTGTGTATAATTTGATTGCATGCAGTTTGAAAAATTTATGTGGCATAACTGAGTTGGATGCTAGGTATGTTACAGTATGTTCCACATAGAGAATAGTAAGAGTTCTTTGGCGTAGCATGGCCTGGCATGGATGGTCGGGGATGTTACACTTATGGCCCAGATGATCAATGCAGTCATGTCTTTTACCCCATTGGTATGAATATTTGCAAGAGGAACTGATTTGAGAATATTAATGGCATTTTGTGCCCATTCAGATGGATGTTTGGATAAAGTCTCATTAACAACAATGCATCTATGCATGGATTTGATTTCTATATTATCCTATCATTTACAAACTTCAAATATTATCTAAATTTAGCAGCCTTAGTAGCTATAGAATCCCATATGATATGTTTATCTCCTTGCAAAAGACTTTTACCTCTTAATCTTGAATTCAATTTATTAATCTTCTCGTGCAAGGTTAATTTTTTCCTTTTGAACTTCGGATATCTTTTCATCCTTTGTTTGCACTTCCTGCTCCAATTTATCCATATTTTCCTTTAATCCTTTGATCTCTCCTTCTTTCAGACTGACTTGTGGCATAGCCTGAACAATGTCTTCAGTGTTTTATCGAATTCCTATAGTAGGGGATAATAGTGACACAAAAATGGGGTAAATGGGGGAAATAGTGATATCATGATCAATTACATATGAATCTCTGTCAATTAGGGCGTCCTCAATACCTTCAGGGTATTGGTATGCTACTGACAATACTATGGGATCCATGAAGACGGGATAAATACTTGGAAGTGAACTATAATGGTGCAAAGTTGAGTTGCAATAGAAAATGGCGGTCGTGACAGTGTTCCAATGGTTCCCATGTTTGAAAATAATAAATAATGAAAATGTCACATCAACACTTTATATTTTTTAATTTGCAGAGATGTGGATTGGTGGTTTTGGAACAACCCTCTTGTCATTTCGCAATCAAACTGACATTGAAACGTACTCCTCAATGGAAAATGCAGTTTGGATTACGGGACCACCCTTCAAAAGTATCCCCTGCGCAACTTCAAATTTTGCAATGCTTCTTGGTCGTCGATTCAGATAGATCGTGATCAAAGTTATTTTGATCCTGATCTAATTTATTTCTTCGCCAAATTTAACTGCCTTGTTCCTTTTTTAACCTTCATGTCAATATATCTATTTTTTTTTAAATATATATATTTCTTCTCTCTTGCAACCAAAAGGATCGTTGATAGTATGAATAGTTCATTACATCTATCGACCATTCATCTCTCTTGCGATGACATGTTTTCCATAGAAACTAGAATAGGTCGGTCGTCTCTCTTGCGACGATCATCCTAGGTTTTCGTTCTTACGAGGATCGTCCTTGGTCATCTCTCTTGCGACAATCATATTTGGTTTTTGTTCTTGCGGCAATGACCATTCAACATCTCTCTTATGACGACCATCCTCAGTTGTCGTTTGTGCAACAATCATCCTAGGTTATCATTCTTGTGATGATCATCTCCAGTTGTTGTTCTTGTGACGATGATCATTGGGTGTCTCTCTTGCAATGACCTACATAGGTCATATCTCTTATGATGACCTCTGTAGTTCATCTCTCTTGTGATGACCTCCATAAGTCATCGCTCTTGCAACGTTATCCTAGTTTTGTCTCACTTTAGACGACACGTTAAGCAGCGTTTGAGGGGCCCATGATTTGTCGCAATCTCCATGACATAATGGCGCAAGAGCGTCGAAATGATCATTGCAAAATGACCCAAATTTACTAGTGTATATATGTAAGGGACCTTGTTTTTCTCACTCGTGTGACAAAATGAACCCAACAACATACATACTTGAGTTTCAATGTACAAACAATATTGTTGAATATGAAGTCCTTCTTTAGGGCCTAAGAAAAGATGTAGACTTGGGAGAAAATAAAATCAAGGTATTTGGTGATTCAAAAATTGTCATAAGACAGGTAATAAAGACCATACATTGTCTTTCAAGTCATTTGAAACATTACCAACCAAAGGAGTAGGAACTGACTAAATTCTTTGATGATTTTATATCTAGTAATAATTATATCTACTTCTTTAGGGCCTAAGAAAAGATTTAGACTTGGGAGAAAATAAAATCAAGGTATTTGGTGATTCAAAAATTGTCATAAGACAGATAATAATTTATATCTAGTAATAATTATATCTACTTCCATTTATATATCATTGGCATCCTATCACCTATTCCTTCATGTGAACATAACATATGATTAAATAACGTATAAATAAATTTGGTCAAACGAAAATGAGCCCAAAGAGGATATACCAAAAGGAAAGTGGGAGAAAGATCATTGCTCATCATTTGATTCCTCCTGGATTAAAGGTGTAGGTCAACTCATATTTACAGGAACTCCCACAAATAGGTATAAGCAACCACGCTCACATCAAATTTGAATCAACAAAAGCGGTTTGAAAGACACGTAAGTTTGTAATGAGAGTTTTTTTGGTACAGTTTGGAAAATCTACATGATGAATGGGTCCTAGAAACCAGGGTCATGTTAGGTAGCCATTATATTATGCATCTAAGAATGAAACAATTAAAAAATAGAGGAAAGGGGGACAACCTCTCGGGAAACCCCTCCCTCAAATTACAATGCATAGAAAAATAAGAAGGAACAAAAGTAGTTTCTAAGTAATCGTCTACTTTACTCCAAGAGAACAGGAAGTGGAACTTCTACTCAGTAAATGTCTTGGCAAAGATTTTTTTGACTATGTATATGTCTATAAAGATATGATGAAGTAGATGCATCGATGATATGGTGCATGCATAAGTCTTTGTATGTGTTTCTTGAGATGCATGCATGCATGAAAACGTGTCTACATGTGGCTCCTAAGATGAATGCATGGTGCATGCTAAAGTGTTTTCATGTGGCTCCTAAGATGCATGCATGGTGTATGCAAAAATGTTTGGATGCAGATCCTGAGATGCATGCATGGAACATGAAAAAGTGTCTGCATGAGGCTCCTGAGATGAATGCATGACGCATGAAAAAGTGTATGCATGTGAATCCTAAGATGCATGCATGCCGCATGCAAACATTTTTTCATGTGGCTCTTGAGATGCATTCATGATGCATGCAAAAGTTTCTTCACATGACTCCTGAGATGCATGCATGGTGCATTCAAAAGTGTTTGTATGTGGATCGTGAGATGCATGCACGATGCATGTGGAAGTTTCTGGATGTGAATATTCTTTAGAAGGATCTTCATACTAAGAGGCTTGATATTACAGTGGATTTTCTATTGGATCTATCATTTCGATCTCTTGCATGCAATCTTCACAATCTTCCTTATTCTTGAATACAACCATCAATCTGGTCCATAGTTCATCTAGAGTTGAGAGTGATTCCTCCTCTACATGAAATTCTAGTTCAAGAGAAACAGATATGAAGATAAATGTGATAGCCATGTATTTTTGTGTTGAGAAAATATTTGTTCTCATTAACGGAATCAATATCTACTTCTATTGCCATGGTTATCTGATCCAAGCCTCTACATATGAGTTGATGCATAATTTTTAGCTTTCACTTGAAGTAGTTATGAGGCGTGATAAACATTGTCGGTGAGTAATCCATCTTTTCTTTGCATCTTCCTCATGTACCCGCAAGTAGAAATTCTTGTGCACTTTCTTTGGGAAATCAAGGCTCTCATACCGTGTGAAGTTTCCACAACAAACCTAGCTAGTAGAAAAGTCACAAAAATCTGCAAGAGAGAAAAGAGAGGAGAGAAAAAGAATGAATTGTATTAAATGTATTCCACTTCAAATAAAGAATAATTTATAATAGATATAGGATACATGAATAACTAATGTTGCATAGTAGTGATCTAGAGAGATCTAGACACTCATTGACATAAACCAAAGTAATCTTCCACCTAGACCTAGTTAATCGGTCCATGCAATCATCAATTAACTGAGTCACATGTGAGGGGAGAGAAACACATGAGATCATAAGATGTGTTCTCTCTTGGCCAAATTCATGAAATGTGCGCACTCCTAGTGAGGAAAACAATGTTTCCATGTATGAGTGACCTCCACTAGTCTAACTGAAGTGTAATTAACTCTGAACTGAAGAGGGAAGGTGCCTTGTTTTGTAGGAGGCGCCCTAATTTGTAGGGGAATATTATCAAGAGATAATATTATCATCTATGGAAGTGCCCTCAACATCAGACTATCAACCATATGAAAATAATTACCTATGTGAGTGTGTAATATCTCCAACATCAATGCAACAATTCTCATATGGGAGTAATAGTTCCATTATAAGATACCTATATGAAAATAATCCTTAAGTAATAGTGATCACTATGGTGTAACTCTATAGTAACCTTTTTTATGGCCTATCGAGTATGGTTGTTTGTGACCCATTCCATCTAATTCTTCTCGAGACACTAATCATGTTTGGATAACTATTGGATAACCTCTATAGTGGACTTCATGGTCCCATCATAGATATAAAAAACATGGACCATCCATGGAGGAAGTAAATATGTTGGAGCAGGCATGTTTGGAGAACAACATAGCAAGACAGGCAGATCAGAGCAAGAAAGAGTGCGCCACATTTTGAGGAAAATCAGCGCGCACGACAAGATTTGCGGAAATTCGGCGCAAATGTGGACAAGACCTAGTTATGTTAGGGTTAGTATTTTGGGATGTATTTTAAGGGTTTTTAACCCAATTTTTTAATAAAAATAAAGAGTATGAGGTATATTAGACCATTAGTATCATCATAAGCATCTATCGATCCTTAGAATTATGTTGTCATATGTTTTGGAGAACCTATTTTGGATTCTTTATGAGTCAAAGTCTATTTTCAGAGTTGTAGAGCTCGGATGAGATCCAAGTAGCTGAGGGTGAGGTCGCAAGCCATGGATCTTGGTGCGATCATGGTCTAGATCACTACTCTTTAATATGATGTAATGCATGAAACACTCTTTTAATGAATAAGAAAAGAAGAAAAAGATCTTTTTGGAAGTATCCCTAGGGAAGGTGAACCATGGTAAAACCATGTGTGTAATGTGTTTTAAGGTATTACTATTTCTATAGTTATAATTGAATGGTTAGATAGATGAATGGATGATTTATTTACAACATGCACTAGATTAAATATGTAAATGAATAAATGGATATGATTAATAGTATAATAGAATGCATGGTTAAGTAGAAATAAGAAATATAAAGAACATCCCCCGATCCCTTCCATGAATGCAGACATTTGCGTCCTGCAATCCCCCATAATCCATCTCAAGTGAGACTGCGTTGTGCACTCTTTGCATAGTGTAGCCTTCTGGTTTACCAAAAGGGATGATAGTGATAAGGGTTTTGTTGGAGAACTAAGGTAGAACCTGGGTCACCTCATCAGTCTAACAAATGGTTTTGTTGCTGGCTAGAACTCAAAAGGAGAGCCAGGAAGGGGTTTGGTGAAGAATATGTAGTGGTAGAAAGTGATTTTCAGGCCATGGAATCCTACAAAGAAAGATATTGAAATATTGTTAGAGACAAAGTAGTTGGAGTTCCCGCAAAAAGAAAAGAAGGGTTCTAGGTATACACCGTGCCAGTAACTGTAGAGGTATGTTTTCACTAATCTACATGAAGCATATTTTTTATTCTTTTGACAGTTATTACAGGAGTGGTTGTTAAGGTTGAAGGATACCCATTCGACTAACCAGATTAGGCCATTAGTGTGGACTGCTGAAAATATCGTGCAATTGGAAATAGTTAATAACAAATTCATGTGCGCAATGGATTTTTTGTTAGACATCATTTCTACAGGGTTTATCACTGAGTTTCCAATTGATACATCAAATTCATACACTGTTGTGGATAAGTATTTCTTAAGGGGACCCAGAGGGAGGTATATTAGGTCTCTTTACACGTCGATCAAGATCTTATTACATGATAAAGGCGTAATGACCATGGAATCAGAAAGCTATATCACTCTGCATGCATGGGGGAGTTGGGGGAAGCACTAAGGAAGATTTGAGAAATGGAGAAGGATATGGAGAGTATCCAAAAGAAGGAGGAAATGGACCCCATCATGATGGATGATGAACATACCAATGAAATCATAAGGAGTGCAGGTGTGATGCGCAATGGGAAACACTACTAGAATAGCATGAATAATAACAAGAGGGATGTAGCAGAGCGAGAGGGCTTGGATAGCGATGAGGAAGAGGTATAGGATATTTGCACCATGGGGAAAATTGAGGATATATTTCACACCACATATGAGAGGAAAACTAGATGTCATGGGTCTGACACAGAAGAAATCTCTCCATTCTGTTAGCACTCTGTAATTTTCCCAAGGCTGTGATGGCAGTCACAGAGGCAACATCAAAACCACTTCGAGTCTTGGATCTAGCCCGCCAAGACTCAGAGAGGGATCTCTCTATCTGATATAGCTTTGTTTGAAGAGAATACTAGGCTAGCTATGAATAACATGGGTTTGTTTATGGATTTTGAGTTGGTTTGGTTAAGGCATAATGGACCATTGGGCAACATGGAGTCAATGATAAAGACGATAGATGAATGAATAACTAAAACAGGATGTAACTAGGCAAGATAATCATGCAAGTGGATTCTTTGAGCTTATAGAATGAGAAAAGAAGAAAATAATTGGATTCATTTCAAATGTAGAGTAGAGTACAGCTGAATTCTACACTTCAAACTTGGAAGAAAACATAAATATTGCATTGAGCCAGCACAGGGTGTCAAGAACAAATCATGTACATTACCTTCTCATAGACAATACAGAAAGAAAAGTGTATGAAATAGGAAAATCATGAGTTACATGAGGGAAAAACTTCACCACTTAAACATGACACAGGAATCTGGAAACATTGTCTTTGTATTCATTCGCAAAATCATTTACAGACTGTTGATCATCTTTACAAAACAGAAAGCCATGTTTCTATATTATCTCCCCATCTGGTACCTCCAGGTCCAACCTCATTACATTAAAATCCTCTGAATAAATTGGGGATATACCCCAATGAGTCTTGTCATTTATATTTAACCACCTCGGCCAAAAATAGCCAAGAATCCCCCAAAATCTGGAACTGCCTAACATGAAAGATGGGCCTAATTTTTGTGAAAAAGGGGTCCGAACAGACATCATTTTCTCTTCAACTCTGACACCTGGGAAAAACCTGAAGGAGTTTATTGTATATGGGCATGTTTCGGACAAAAACCTCCTTCGGTTTCTCCAAATTTGCCTCCAAATTGCCGTAACATCTCCTGCAAGATCGGGACTGTAACAAAAAAACCGAAAATCCGAAAAATGAGGCTGAAAGATAGCTTCGATTCTCCCTGATCATGGCACCTGTGAAAAAAATGAGAGAGGTTTTTGTTCTTCATCCCGTTATGGAGGAAAAAACTCTCTCGGTTTTTAAAAATTCGAATTATTCTTCCCGGAAAATGCTTTGAAAGTTGACTGGTCAAAATGTTACGAAAGCGGTTTTTTCGGGGGCAGAGTGGTATTCCGGACCCCCCCTGAGGTGGTAAGAGGTTTTAGGTGGGGGGGGTCCGCTTGAATATGGGGCCGACACTTGTCCAGAGGGTGGTAATGGAAAACCATCATTCTATAACCCCCCCCCTCTCGTTAAGTTTCAGATAGTGAGGAGGGGTCTGGAATTTATTATAACCGTTGATTTCAATTTGATATGTTTTTTATTTGATGTATGCGGGAGTTGGGGGTGGGTAGACTTAGGGTAGTGTAGTTTTTAAGTTTTTGTTTTTTAATATTTTTTATTATATGTTTTGTTATTTGTTACGTTTAATGTATTAAGTTTTATTATGTTTTGTTTTTTATATATGTTTTATTTCTAATTTGTTTATTATATATTAACATTTTAATTATAATAAACTAACTTAACTACTAACTTAATCACTAATTTAATTAATTAAAAATTGATTAATTATTAACATGCTACTCAATTATTAATTAATTAATTTATCATTAACAGATCTAATCATAACTATTAACCTAATGTTTTTATCATGAGTCTATTTATTCATGGAGGGGTAAGATTGGCGAAGGGGTGAAGGAATGAAGGGTGAGGAACTGACAGGTGTAGCGTGAATGAAGGATGTAGCATGGAACAGAGGAGGCCTGATGCAATGGATGGATGACGCGTTGGGATAGGGCCCACCGAAAAACCCGCCTCATTCCGGACCCCCCCCCCGCGATCGTTAAAGGCAGAATGATCGGGGGGGTCCGGAACAGAGGAGACCTAATGCAATGGATGGATGACGCTGATGAGCCTTAATGAAAATTCGCCTATTCTGACCCCCGCGATCGCTAGCGCGTAATGATCGGGGGTCCTAATCACTGTAGACTCCCCCCATTCATCTATGCTACTTCCATGAAAACCGTGAGATATGTGGCGTGACTTTTAATCACTCATTCGACCCCCACCATTAAAAGAATAACAGTGGAGGGGGTCCAGAATCCACTGCCATTCGTTGATCTACACGCTAGATCAATCACGATCTAAGCACGTTCTTTATTCTCCAGGCGCGAATGTAGCAAAAACTTAGGCTTTAGCGATTTTTGTGGGTTTTGTGCGCTGCTTCCCTTGCTTTTGTCTCCATGGGGTTAGGAAAAACCACTCAGCGTCAACAACCATGAATTCTCTTTTCTTTTCCTTTCCTTGAAAATAATTTGCAAAGATGAAATATTATTTGCAAACCAAAATACACCAAGAGTGGAAAAAATTCCAGTCACTAGATGATCCTATGAATTATAGGGTTATAACAGTGGCTCCACCTGGGGATGGAAACTCTTTTGGGAGGTGTCAAGAACCACAGACCTATGAATCATGCATACTGGTTCTTTATCCATTGGGCTGATCCCAAAATCTTATTCTGCAACCTATACCTGTTTTGATCTTGCAACTAAAACCAAATCAAATGAACACTGCTGGAAAAGAGATGCTCAGAATGTTGAGCTTATTCACATTCTCCTACCTACCCTATGCTACTAATAATTTTGTTAAATCAAATAATACAAAAATTTCAATGAAGCCAATCAAGTAGCTTCTGAGACCAGTGGACTGCTTGATTGCTTGTTTGCACAGTCAAAAAGGCAGCCTGACCCTTTGCCCATAGATTCGAAACTGCAAAGTGTAAAGGCCACTGCTGAAAACATATTTGATATTTACCATAGAGACCTCGACAATCTTGAAGAACAAAAGTACTTCCAGTGATAGGTTGAGGCTCTACAATGAAACAATTCTCCATATAGGTAGCTATAGGATCAAGGTAGAAATGACATGTTCCTTGATTTTTGGATTCTACCAGGTGAGTGACATGCTCTAGCACTATACCTATGTTATTTTCATCCTCATGCATTTCCTGACCTGGCTGCAACTTTTCTGATGGGTTTTGAAAAGATGTTTTTGCTGAACACACCCTTGTAGTTGACTGTCTTATTATCATATCCATATCATAACAACTTTTTATCCCATGGTTGGATGATGGAAAATGACTTTGACAACACAGGTCATCCAACCAATCAGATATTGGATCCTGTAGAAATTGAACTGACTGTTGCATTGGTTCCACTGCAACTTCTTGATTTTCTGTGTCTTTATCCTTTAACATATACTCAAGATTATTTTTCAAAAACTGAAATGAATTAAAGCATAATGGTACAAAGTTGTTTTGAATTAACTCAGAATTTGTCTCAGGCTTTAAGATTTCATTTGGAATTTGAAACTCAGAGTAGGTAAAGTGCTGCAATTCTGGGTTTAGAATATCCTCTGTATCCTTAATGGTATCATCAACTGATTGATCAGAGGAATTTCTGTCTTCACTATTTAAAACTGGCCTAGAGTTTCTTTTCAGAAATTGAAAAGATGAGAAACATAAGGGCAAAGTGTTTTCACTTACTCTGAGATTTTCTGCACATTGATCATTGCTGTCATAATTTCCATGTGCAGATTGATTGTCATATCTGAGCTGTAACTGATCTTCCTCCTGCCAACAACATGTTGTTGGTTTCTTTGAACAATCAACCTCTATTTCAGTTTCATGATCATCATCATACTGGTCACACTTGAGTAAATCATCCATGGATGAAATGCCATTGAACATGCATATCATGTCAGCTGGTTGTTCCTCTACAAGTTGAGATGGAGGTTCATCTTTGACTGTGTTGTGAATTGAATACATGAAAGAATCATTATTCAAACCATGGTACCCAGGATGAGCAGCAAAATGTTTGGGAACAGTGATCTTTTATTTCTTTTAAATCAATGGATCATGATGTCTTTGGACAACAAGCTGATCTTTCCTATTGATCCTCTGCATCATCTTTTCCATGGCACTGGCCAAAATGTCCAGTTTAGCTTCTGATGACTTCAGCTGCTCCTTTTCTTTATCCTTTAACTTTGACCTTTTGATCAACAAGTTGGTCTCCACATAAACTACAATGACATGCATTTCTTCAAGGCTTGTAGTGTTCCTTTCTCTTAACTAAAATGCCATCTCGGGATTGAAGGCATCTGGGTAATGCAAGTGAGCTGATCCTAGGGGTGGCCTTATATCAGCAGGTATTGCATGATATACCTTATTGAATCTGGCTGAAAACTGATGTATTGTCTTCCCTGGATTTCTTTTAAAGTGGTCATACTCTTCTAGGATGAGGAAAACATTTCCCATGACCACCCACCTATCCAAGAAAACTTGCATGAACTAATGAAAATTTCTGATGCTTGCAGCTGACAGATTTCTAAACCAATTTTTAACTTTACCTTGCAAAGACAGGGAAAACATCCTGATACAAAAATCATCATATTCAACCTCATAAAGGTCAAGGAAATCCTCAAGGTTTTGAATATGCTTTTCAGCAGTGATCTTCCCATTTTCTCCATCAAACCTAGGCAGATTATTGATGTATTTGACAAGGAGGTCATGGAGAATGGGAGGCAAATCTAGAGGCTAGTATCGGTCTAGGAATTTTTCAAGCACAGGAGATGAAGCAAGAGGCTTACAACCATCCAGAGGTTTTGCAAGAGTAGGAGATAAAGCATGAGGCTTATGTCTCACAAGGATTTCTACAGATGCATCTTGGGTGTGCACACATGTATGAGTATGTACATAATCCACAATTGGGGATCTGATCTCTTGGGGCTCATCAATCAATAGGTGGTCAATGTAATCTTCAGCAATATACTTTTGATCAGGCTTAGAATAAGACAAAACATAACAGCAGATAAAACCAAAGATGTCTTGAATGCAATTTGAGCTTGAGTACTTGGTCTTTCTAGGCTGCTTGGCCATGCTTTAGGTTCT
>SNQJ01S0062289.1:33515-50859 GCA_010110895.2 Picea sitchensis
AATATAATATATGCTGGTTTTCCCGGTTTGGGTTTCCAGGTGAAAAATCTCTGTGTAATGTTTGTATTTGCCATTGTATCTTTTCTGTTCTTTTCTGAATATCAGTTTGCAGTAGATATTGTACAAGGTTAGAATTTACAGGAAGAACAACATGCGCATAGGAGAAAGAACTAACGTAATAAGGGTTAGGTTTTTGGTATTATTCTATAAGCGGCTGAAGAGCCCGAAATGTATAAATATAGATACAAAAGTATCATATAGAGAGGATAGTTGTTGTTATTATTGTTATTGTTGTTGTTGAGTTGTGGAGACTGTAACCACGCAGGAGCGTAAGTGATATGTAATGTTTTTAGCTATACGAACCGATTTGGTAAGTTGTTGAGAAAAGATGATACAAGGGAAGGTAGATCTGAGGGTTAGACTGTAGGCTGTAGATCCTGGAGCGATATAGTTCGCCTCACATAGATCTTACCCAGTTTTGTGGAGAATTGTAAGAGAGTGGCACCAGGAATGCAGAACTACCATAATAAAAGAGTCAAGAGACAAATATTTGTGGACGTATCCCAGGAGGGGGTGAACCATGGTAATACTCACGTAATATGTTAAATGTATGCATGTCTCTTCTTTCTTTCAACAATTAATGGTTAATATTGATGAATGAGTTAGCACATTGTTATCAATCTGTTTATACTTGGTTGGAATTACATTGTGGGATATACATAGGTGACTTCAAGGAATAAGTATTTTACGTTACATCTCACGGTACCTGGATTTAATAAAGAAACACTTATCCCCTACTATGTTCTAGGCTATAAACACCTGAGTCTTACAGTCACCCATTTAAAGCTATCTCGGGTGAGACTGCGCAGTACCTTCCTGGTGTTGTGTTTCCTTCTGGTTTACCAGGAGGGCCGATAGTTTTAGAGGCTTTGCTGGAACTCCAAATGACATGAACCTTGGGTCAATAACTCATATAACCCGAGAAGGGAAATAGTAACCAACAAATGGTTCTGTTGCCATGTTAAGAGGAACAAGAGAGGACTGAATGTATGAGATGGAATGAATAAGAACCGAAGGAGAGGAATAGAAGATCAATGACTCGTTAGAAGGGAATGTTGAGACCTTGGAACGCCATGAGAGAATAAATCGAGGGCTAGTTGAGAACTAAAGAGATAGAGTTTGCACAAAAAGACAATAGAAGCCCCAGGATCACCCCGCATAAATACCTAGATAAATATGTATTTACGGATTTACACGAAGTCCTTTTCTGTGATTTTCCACATCTACTACAGGAGTGGATATTAAGGTTAAAGGATAACCACATGACGAACCAGATTCGACACCTAGATTGGACCCCGATACAGATCCAGCAGGTGAACAACAAATTCACCCGTGCAGTCAAATTTTGGCTTGACAGTATTGTGGTAGGCTTTATCACAGAATTTGTGGTAGACACAGCAAATTCATATAGCGCAACCGAGAAAGAGTTCCTATGAGGACCTAGAGGAAGGTGTTAGGATGTGAAGGATTGTTCTCGTTTTACCATTGACAATACCCTTTTCACCCAACCATAGGCCGAAGCCACCCTCTGCGCACCTTGACCTTGACAGAGAAGAATACTGGTAGAAATCAATAGCCAAGAAAGGCTAATGCACCAAGCAAGAATAGAAACCAAATATGATCATATAGTCCCACCCAGAAACTGGCTCAACACCTTCCCCATAAACTTGCACACAAAACTGCCAACTACAGTGTGCACAAATGGCTCTCTGTGATTCTGAGAATGTGAATAATGATAATTGGCGCCCTGTATTTATAGTAATCTGGCAGACTTTTCTGGCTGACGTCTCCTTCTGGGTACTAATTAATTCATATTAATTATATTTATGCAACCGACATCTCGTCTAGGTTTTCCTTTACTTCTTTGCTTCCTTCCGGAATATTCTAATCTCGTCATAGGTCACAATAGAGGTTCATACCTCCCGAAGCTACCATAATATTAATACTCCCTCCTAGCTAGGGAGGTATGGTCTTGAGCACAACATACCATTCAACTGGTAGCATCATGAACACCGTCATTATTATCCAACTAGATAATCTCCATGACAATTGGTACAATATCAATTGATAGAACACAATTGTGCTTTATCCAAGGTACTACACAACTACTCAAACAATGATACATCATGACAAATAATGGAACACATCCACCATAGTAGTATACATCTACTGTCAAACAATCTTCATAACAATCATCTGATATCAATCTACACAGAAACAATGTTATGATACAAACTGAATCATTTGGGCCAATCTTTCACTCACATCTGTGAGATCTGAAAGAATATCTACCCTCAGAGTAGAAAAATGAGATATCTGGAATATTTTTGTCAAGCAAGGAAGAATAATTGTCTTATCTTCTGAACCTAGACAATTCCCCACCCTGGGCCATTCTTCCTACACTAATCAAAGTGCACCCTGGAGAGAATGTATAAACCCTAAGGAATGCCTATCCCTGATTGTTGAGCCTGGACCATTCCCCACCCTGGGCCATTCCTCCTACACTAATCAAAGTGCACCCTGGAGAGAATGTATAAACCCTAAGGAATGACTATCCAGACCAGTTCCTTTGTTAACCACAAGACTAAAAGACTGTCTTGTATCAACCTCCAAAATAGACCATTCCTCATGTTAACCACAATGAGAAATTGTTGTCTAGTGAGGCGGGCCAGTCTTCTTGAGTAACCCTCAAGAAGAGAGACTTCCCTAGACCAGTCCCCATGTTAACCACAATGGGAATTCATTGTCTATCATACATCAACAATTTGGACCATTTCCCATGTTAACCACAATGGGAAATCGCTATCTATCAAAAATCTCAATCCACTTTCTGAATAGGAAAGAATCTGTCCAATATGGACTATTTTTCAATCACAAAGATAAATGTTTCAATAATATTTTTTGTGCTCCCTCCTAACCTGGAGAGTCTTCCCTTTCATCTAAGGGAGTTATTTCCACGATCCCCATCTTCTCTCGAAAATGTTCAAACTTTATTCTGAATAGAGTTTTTGTCAGAATGTATGATGTTTGCTTGTCAGTGGGGATATACTCGAGCTTTACCTCTCCTTCATGGACTTTATCTCGAATAAAGTAGTATTTGATATCAATGTGTTTCGACCTTTCATGAAACACAAGATGTTATAATAATCTTATACAACTCTGATTATAACAATGTATTATGGTCGATTATGGAATTTGATCAAATAAATCGGAGATTAACTTCCTTAACCATATTGCTTCAGTGCATGCTTCACATGCTGCGATATACTCTGCTTTTGTTGTGCTGAGTGCAAAAGAATCATGTTTCCTACGGCCCCAATATATCATGGTCTTAGGTATGATGTTTGAATCAATGTTTTCACATGGCTCCATAGGATGATCAAGTTGTTCCTTTTCGTCATTTTTGTTTTCTGTGTTTTCTTCATCAGTTTCTTCAAGATCTTCTTCTTCTATAATTTCTTCGATGGATTTCTTGAAGGCCATCCTTTCATAGAACATTACATCTCTGCTAACTTCGATCTTGTGTTGTTCTGGAATATATATTCTATAATCCTTGGATGAATCCCTATATCCCACGAATATCCCCTTCTTTCTCGAGGGTTCTAGTTTATTCCTTTTGTCCTTGGGAATGTGAGAGTAAACAGGACATCCAAATATTCTTAGGTTTTCCACATTAGGTTTCTTACCTGAGAAGGCTTCTTCTGGTTTCATATCCTTCAATATGCGATGAGGACTTCTTTTCTGCACATATATTGTTGTCATTGTTTCTTCTCCCCATAAGAACATAGATATACCTTGAACATTTAGTAAGGCTTTTACAGTTTCTTCGATAGATTTGTTCTTCCTTTCTCCTACACCATTTTGTTGAGGATTATGTGGAACAGTCATCTCCCTCCTAATCCCTGTCGTCTTGCAGAATGCAATGAATTCCTTCGAGGTGTATTCTCCTCCATTATTTTTTCTTAATGTCTTGATCTTGTTGTTCGTGAGGTTTTCTATTTCTGCTTTGAATTCTTGGAACTTGTTAAATACTTCATGTTTTGTCTTTAGTAGGTATAGCCAAATCTTTCTTGAATAATTGTCTATGAAGATTACGTAGTAAAGAGATCCTCCTAGAGATCTGACTGGTATCGGATCGCAAACATCTGAGTGTATTAGATCTAGGATCTCTTTAGATCTATTGTTGCTACTAGGGAATGGTTTCTTGATATTCTTCCCAAGGGCACATCCCTTGCAGATTCCTTCATGTGTAGATTTTAGTTCTGGTATTCCTTCAACCATCCTTCCAAGAAAAGGTAATGCTTGATAGTTTATATGAGCGTACCTTCTATGACAAAGCTCATTGGGGTTGACTTCATCATGTACGAGAGCTTCTTCATTCTGTTCTAGTAGTCTCTACAGATTTCCTTCACGACTTCCAATAACCCTAACATTCTCTATGCTGGAGTCTTTATGCCATGATAACACCTTTCCATCCACAAAGGCTATTTTTTTTCCTTTGTCTTCTAGACATGATATCCATACAATATTATTTTCTAAACCAGGTACATATAAAACATTGCTTAAGTCAACATGGTTACCTGATTTCAATTTGACGAAGGCTTGTCCAAATCCTTCAACGGGGTAAGTGATTTTGTCTCCAAGCTCTACCTTGTACAACGTCTTCTTCTCATTTAGATTTGAGAGTCTGGCTTGATCTCCCATCATGTGCCTAGAAGCACCACTATTGATTATCCACATGTCATCTTCAATCGTTCCAGTGAGTGTTGAGTAGTGTAAAAGACTTATCATTTTACTCATGTCTTCGGTTGACTGGTAACTGGTCATGCCTTCATCCAAAACTTCAACTTCATCATTTCTATCTTCTGAGATAGCCAAAAGGTGCGCTGAACTAGGGTGCTTCTGAATATCTTCTCCTTGAGTGAGATGCTCCATCACAAGGTGTCGGATCTGAGATTAGGGTTTTTGCAATTGCTTCTGCTAGTAACCCTAGTGGCAGTGTCTTGGAAGCCACTCCTACTAGTAACCCTAGCGGTAGTTACTTAGTGAGCTCAATATCCTAGCAGTTATGCTTCCTTCCAGTGTTTAGGTTGAATGAAGGATGTGTGGGCCCATAACCTGTTAGAATATGAAAGATTATTCTCGTTTTACCATTGACAATACCCTTGTCACCCAACCATAGGCGGAAGCCACCCTTCGAGGACCTTGACCTTGATAGAGAAGAATATTGGTAGAAATCAATAGCCAAGCAAGGCTAATGCACCAAGCAAGAATAGAAACCCAAGCTGATCATATAGTCCCACCCAGAAACTGGCGCAACACCTTCCCCAGAAATGTGCGCACAAAACTGCCAACTGCAATGCACACAACTGGCTCTCCGCGATTCTGAGAATGTGAATAATGAGAACTGGCGCCCTGTATTTATAGTAATCTGGCAGACTTGCCTGGGCCGACTTCTCCTTTTGGGTACTAATTAATTCATATTAATTATATTTCTGCAACCGACATATCGTCTAGGGTTTCCTTTACTTCTTTGCTTCCTTCTGGAATATTCTAATCTCATCATAGGTCACAAGAGAGGTTCATACCTCCTGAAGATACCATAATATTAATAGAAGGTACATTCGATCATTGTATACTTCTATCAATATATTTCTATATAACAAAGGTGTAATGGCAATGGAATCAGACAGCTAGACTTCCCTGCGTGCATCGGGGAAGGGGGGGAGCACTGACAGAGAGAGGAGGAATGGAAGGAGGACAGGATAAATAGAAGAAGGAGAAGGAACCCTTGGACCTGATCTTGATGGATGACGACCAGATGAAGTGGATCTTGGCATCATCAGGAACGACACGTAGCAGAGCACCCTACCAATATAAGGTGAATACCAAGAAGAGAGTCGTAGTCGAGAGGGAGGGCTTGGCAAGAGATGAGGAAGAGGTAGAGGATATCCAGGCTGTGGAGCAGATTGAGGAAATCTTGTGTGACACATATGAGAGTAAAACAAGAGGCCCAAGAACAGGAGGAGAAGACAACCATCCCTTTCATATTAATGTCAGTGTGGAACCCATAAACCCATGTGAGACCAATACACCAAAGAGAACACCACCGTTTAGACAACCAAAGTTTGGAGGAAGTATGATAGCAGGAAGTACATATACACAAAGAGAAACAACTGGAGGAGCCAGTTCAGGCAACCTTAGTCAAGTATCTACATTGTGCGGAGGAGGGAGTAGCTCAGTATTTGGAATGGCAAGACACGATTCTACTATCGGATTACTAGATTTTCGAGGAGAAGTAGTAGAAGACCCTGAGAAGCATCTGTTAATTTGCACAAAGATCTGGGAACAAAAGCAGATCACTGATGAAGACACCAAACTCGCACAGCTAGCGATCATGCTAAGAGACTGAGAACTAGATTGGTACATGAGTCTAGACACGAACAGTGTTCCCGGAATGACAAGGACATTGTATGACATTAATAAACTATTGATAAATGAGTTCTAGAAGTCGAGCTCAGAAGATTAATACATGAATGAGATGATTTAAATAAGACAAAAACCAAGAGAATCGGTATGGGAGATTGATCAAAGATTCAAGATATTAAAAGGAAAGTTAAAATACCTTATGATCGATATGCAACATCGGCACCTATTTTTCAAATCACTACTCCCACACTTAAAATATCCATTACGACACCAGAAGTTTCAGATGGAGGCAAAGGATCTGTAGGCATCCTTGCAATTGGAAGAGAATCAATACCAACATATGGACCCAACTATCGAAGAACTGAAAGAGGATATGAAGAACTTAACATTTCATCTAAACCCGAATAAGAACAAGGACAAACAAGACGCAGTTTGGTGCACTACCTGCAGGACGGAAGGACACCATAAGCATGAGTGCCAAAAATTCGCACAGTATATGGTGATAGGGATGCCAAACCCACTACCACAGGGAGGATGATGGTGCGAAATATGTAAGAAACCGGGTCACAACCTTTACCACTCCACGATGATAAGGAAATAGCAAACAGTTCCAAAGAACTCATATTCCACCTTTTGCAAGTCAGTCGACCATGACAACAAAGATTGCAAAACTATGGAGCTGATGCGGGAAAAAACATTAGACACATACAGGGTACAGGAAAAAATGATGATTGGGCAAGCAGCACCACAGTTCACTGAAGCGCCAGCCCCATACAACACCACACAGTAGAAGTATAATATTGCACCACAAGCGTACAATAACGCAGAACCACAGTACAACCCGGCACAACCCCAGTACAATATCGCACGGTATAATCAGGAACCATAGTATAATGAACCACAAGGAGATCGCACTGGATATAGAGGGTCAGGATGAGCCAGAGAAGGTTTTAGACGTGGTAGAGGACCTTTTACATGTAACAACTTCCAGCAACCATGACATTATGCACGGGAGTGTCCATTGCCACCAGCTACTTGTATGTATTGTCACACATTAGACCATGATACAGAGGAATGTCTGACATTACTTGTAAAGATCCAGAAAAAAAGGAATCAAAATAACCAGAATGTTCAGTCACTCAAGCAAGGGATGATAGATGGAACATCAACATAGCCACTCAAGGAGGAACAAAATCAGGAAATGACACAGTTCGACAGGAACCAACACAGAACCAATGGGTAAATAAGAAAATTGACCCCAAGAAGTAGTTCGACGTGCATAAGGAGAAGGAGATCTTTACAGAAGCCCGACAAGAATTCCAGAAGGATAACATTGCACTGACTGCACAACAGAGCAAGGAAGCTCTAGAATATGAAATTCCTCCATCACTGGACCATACCAATAGAATACAACCCAAGGAACAATTAATTACTATCAAAGACATTTTTCAATCATGCATCAAAATGTTAAGTGATCCTTCATCTATCAAAATATTGCAAAACATCCTAGAAAAATGTAGCAGCGAGATGGAACAGAAGCCAGAATTGAAAACTGTCAACCACCTACACACAATAAGAAGAAGTAGGGAATTTAGACTAAATGCTAACATTGGGGATTTTAATATGGGAGATATTATACTAGATCTAGGATCCGAAGTGAATGTACTACCAAAATATACATGGCAATGCATGGGTGAACCTACACTAGGATACTCAACTATCCAATTAAAGCTAGCAAATCAACATAGATTCCTACCAATAGGTAGACAGAAAGGAGTGATGATAGATATGGATGGTGTGTGCACTAAGGCATACTTTGAAGTCATCGAAATAGTAGATGGCACAACACCTTACCCGACACTACTCGGTCTGGATTGGGCGTTTGAAAACCAGGCCATAATTAACTTAAAAACCAGAAAAATGACATTTGAGTTGGGGGACTACAGGGTCATAGCCCCACTCAACCCATCAGAAGGTGAGAGGTTTGTAGAACCCACTTGTATGGATTTAGAAGAGATCGGCCAGTTGTACATAACAACTACGTACGATGCGAACTATATAAACCCAAATGCAAATGGGGTACTCAGTTGGCGGATCATTACTTCATGTACAACAAACTCAAACACCGGGTTAGAAAACTAGCATAAAATACTACACGAAGTATCCACGAGAAGGTGTGCTAGAATAAACCACGTAGTAAGGTGGATTGACACAAAAATCAGAGAACCACCCAGTTTTCACGGGCTAAATGATTTGGAAACTTTCTTGACATAATATGAAGACGAAGTATTAGAAAACCAGAGATTGCTAGCACTGGATTTAGCACTAAAGTCTACACCCACAAGATGGTGGGGTGCACGCAAAGAGACTATCACAGATTGGTACCAATGTAAGTGATTACTGTGCATAAGGTTCGGTGCAGAACTAAGAGGTAACAAACAATAGAAATACGACAGACTAGGCACACCAGTAGAACACTTGGAGGCATGTAAAATGCTGTCTAAAATGATGCCACTGGAGGAATGGTCTCACCACTTCATTCATACTTTAGAGGGCATACCAGTGAATTGGTATACAGACCAAGAAATGCGTAAAGAAACCAAGACATGGGTGACACTCCAACAAAACTTTACAGTCACTTTCTCATTCGAGTATGAGAACCCCAAAATAGAAGTGGCCCTGAAACGGATCATAAACGTCATATTCATTGAAGAACCGGAAATGGAAGTTGTCACGGAGGTACAACAATGAAATAAGAAAACAATCAAGGATCTACTGTCATGCTACCACGTATAGGAGGAAGCACCGGATGAAGGCGATCTGCACGATATTCAGATCGAAGAAGTCGAAGGCGAGAGAGATGTGGAAGGACCACCCTTAGAGTCATAGGTGATCTCTGTGCCAATCAAGATAAAGAAGGTTAACATAGGGACCGCGAGCAACCCAAAATGATCAACATTGGAGATTACTAGGATGAACAAACACTAGAAACCATCACAGAATTGTTGTGCGAACACAACGACCTTTTTCCCACAACCTTTACAGGGATGAAAGGCATAGCCGAAGAATTAGGAGAAATGAAGATACCACTCATACCTGATGCGATACCCATTAAAAAACGACCATATATATTGAACCCCATATATAAACAAAAATTTAAAGATGATATCAACAGGATGCTCGAGGCTGACATCATCGAACCAGTCGAAGAATCAGAATGGGTAAGCTCGATGGTAGTACAGGACAAGAAACAGGGAAGAGGGATCAGGATATGCGTCGACTTGAGGAAGTTGAATGATGCATGCCTACATGACCCATTCCCCTCAGCATTCACAGATGAAGTACTCGAGAACGTAGGGGGCCACGAAGCCTACTCATTCACAGAGGGATTCTCAAGATATCATCATATTAAGATAGCACAGGAAGATAGACACAAGACAATGTTTGCGATAGAATGGGGATCTTATTAGTATACAGTCATGCCGTTCGGACTAAAGAATGCACCTGCGATATTTTCTAGAGTGGTCATCACGGCATTTAAGGAATTCATTAATCAATTACTAGAAGTGTACCTGGATGATTGGATAGTGTATAGCTTACTAAAAAACCATGTGGAATTTTTACGACTGGTGTTAGAACGATGCAGACAGTGACAGATATCACTGAACATCAAGAAATGCATATTTGGAACACCATTTGGGATACTATTGGGACACATAGTATGAAGACAGGGTTTTCTAGTGGATCCGGCCAAAATCACAGTCATTGTTAATCTACCAGCACCAAAAACAGTCCATCAATTAAGAGCAATGTTAGGACATATGGGATATTATAGGAAATTCATCAAAGGCTATGCGCAGATTATAGAACCAATGGAAAAATTGTTAAGGAAGGACACAAAGTATAAATGGAACGACGAATTCCAACACGGTATGGATACCCTGAAGGAAACGATGGTCATCGCACCAATATTGGTATTTCCAGATTGGGAAAAGACATTCAATGTACATGTAGATGCATCAACGATAGCACTTGGAGCTATCTTAGTGCAACTAGGAGCAGGAGACTTGGATCAGCCGATAGTGTTCGCAAGAAGAAAATTATCAGACTCAGAACATAATTATAACACAACAGAAAGAGAAGGCCTATCTATGGTTTATGCACTATATAAATACAGACATTACCTATTGGGAAAACACTTTAAGATGTTTACAGATCACTCAGCCCTAAAATACCTAGTCAACAAGTCAGTGTTGGGGGGAAGAATCTGTTGATGGTTATTGCTATTTCAAGAATTTGACTTTGAGGTAATAGTTGAACCAGGAAAAATGAATGTAGGACCTAACCACCTATCAAGGTTCACAAATGGAGAGGAACCAATGAATTTAGAAGACATCTTTCCAGATGCACAACTATTCTCAGTACAAATTGTTGACGATTACTTCCCAAATGTAACGACCTCCTATCTACCGTGCGTTCCCAAAAACGCCCAACAAACTATATTCTTCTCATGGCCAAAACGGCGGTAAAAATTTTAACATTTGCCAGAACAACTCACACAATCTTGCAGAAACAAAATTTGCCGAATATACAAATGCCATAAAAATTCCACAATTTCAACATCAATAACATTAAATTACTGAAAGTAAAATGCATTATACTTTACCAGTTTAAATCATACCTTAGCCACACGCCCACTTCAGAGACGTCCCTCGTGCTGTGCCGTTTCCCTCGCTCCGTGCCGCTTCTGCTTACCGACCAAAGAAAGCTCACCTTCTCATGGCCAAACAGCGGTAAAAATTTTAACATTTTCCAGAACAACTCACACAATCTTGCAAGTTCTGTCAATATACAAAATGATGAAACCCACACACCTAAACATCAATAACATTAAATTACCGAAAGTAAAATGCACTATGCTCAGCTTTAACCATACCTTAGCCACACTCCACTTCGTAGGACGGCCCCTCGCGGGTCGCGCTCGCTTCCCTCAGCCCGCGTCAGCTTCCTCGGCTAATGACCAAAGAAAGCTCTCACCTACATTCTCCCAGCCAAACGCTTAGGGTACTCTCCTTCCCCAGGGACCCCGAGTCAGCTAGGGCCACACAAGCACTGAGATAATAGCTGCCCAGTCACTTCCACCTAATCGAAAGCTACCACTCCAAACACACCGAGATATACCCAACTCCTCACAAGAAACTGGCTACATAACTTCTGCTAGCCAGAATCGCTACTGACCGTCCTCCCTTCTTCCTTCCTTTCCCTCCCTTATAGAATTTTGAGACCGACCTAATTCATAACTCATTAATTAATTCTAGACTAACCCTAACGCCTCCACCGGTCCAAGTGTCACTAATCCCCCTGGTTCTCCAAAAATTAATTTCCTTTAAATATTAAAAGACTCAATTCTCTCACTTCCCCAAAAATCTCTCTCAAATTTTGCCAATTCTTAATCACCCTTAAATTTCTCCTTAAATTACTCCTAATTACTCCTGAATCACTCCTTAATTCACTCCTAATTTACTCCTTAAATCTCTCTGTTCACTCCCTCTTAATTCACTCCTTAAGTCTCCCTTAAATTACTCCCTTAATTTCTAGTCTCTTTATTCTATTATTCAATTCTCTTGTTATTTTATTTTTGCACCCAAAAAGATAAATGCGGTTTTTAAATCTTTTCAATATATTTAAAAAAAAAAAAAAAAAAAAAAAAAAAAAATTTAATAAATTTTATTTATTCCTTATCATTTAAAAGCCATGGTTTCACTTACTTTAATTCCCCCATTACTTTACCCCTTTATTTAGGAAGACTTTAATTAACACCTTAGAGATGTTTTAATTTAGACAAGCCCTAAGAAAAGACTCTGCAAAAATAAACCTAGGGCTTGTCAAATTTAACTTAGAGGTGTTTTTAATTTGTGGTTTTTTTTTTTATTTGAACAGTACACAATTTAATTAGGGGAGTCGCTTTACACCTTTATCAGATGCTAAGGTCTTAGGGTCATCTAAGTTGTCTCATCATCTTCATCCATGACGCGTTCTTCAGATTCACGTAGTGCGTCTAAGGGTGCCACTCGCCCGCTTTGTTTCTCACGGTATGACGTGCTCTTCAGGATGCACACGGCTCCAAGGGTGCCACTCACGATATTTCTTTTCCGCGACGCGTCTCTTCAGGATGCACCACGGCTCCAAGGGTGCCACTCACAAACCTGACTGATTGGTAGACATATATAAACCCTAGAGTCAACACTCCACCAAATGAAATTGTGGGAATACCATGTCACAACAAGGCCCCGCCTATTGCACGCCTTTAGAATCACGCGGAGCTTAATTCGTCATAGCCTCGCCTCTCACGATCGGTGGAACCCCCGAACTAGGGTAATCATAACCTACAGCTGAATTAGAGCGACCGCCGCAAATCGCCACGCAAGACATGGGTCCTCTCGAACTAGGTAATCGTTAACCCGCCAGCTCGAGCCACACGGCTGAGTGCTAATAGGTCGTATGTGGTCACACAATAATTTCCCTCAATCTCTCCGAACTCGTGTGGCCCCTTTACCCATGTGAGTCCGGCAAGCTATCACCGCATCATCAACCATCATGTCGATCATGTCAACATATCATGAAATCAATAAAGATAATAATATCAACACTACACAATATCAATCAGAATGAAAACAACCTAAAATAGCCCCACCCATCCCGCGACTACTCCGCCCAAGCTTAATCATGAAAGTTCGATGGGATCCTGCATTAACGCTCGGTATGATCGCACCCTTCCCCTTGCTTATACTTTCCTTAGAGTACCTAGCTTGGCTGAGGTACCTGAGTTTTCTTTGGCTCAAGTAGCGTAAGCGTACCTGAGCTTAGGGAAACCAAGACAAAGACAAGGGACGCCTCCGCTAGTGGCAATGGTATGATTTTAACTGGTAAAGCATAATGCATTTTACTTCGGTAATTTAATGTTATTGATGTTGAAATTGTGGAATTTTTAAGGCATCTGTATATTCGACAAATTTCGTCGTTTCTGCAAGATTGTGTGAGTTGTTCTGGCAAATGTTAAAATTTTTACCGCCGTTTTGGCCATGAGAAGAATATAGTTTGTTGGGCGTTTTTGGGAACGCACGGTAGATAGGAGGTCGTTGTTACACCAAAGATCATCCAGTACTTGAGCACAGGTACTGCACCGCAAGAATATACCACTGCACAGAAGAAGAACCTGGTAGTCTGCGCAACAGACTATCAATTGATCATAGGACATCTATAGAATATGGGAGCATATAGCATCTTACTAAGATATGTACTAGACCATGAACGACCAAGAATTTTAGCAGAAGCCCACGAGGGAATAGCAGGAGGGCATTATGCAGGAAACAATACCGCGCAGAAGGTACTGCGCACAGGATTATGGTGGCCAACAATCCATAGAGACTCGAAAGAGTATTGTCAGCAATGTGATGTCAGTTAAAGGGTAGGAAAACCCAACCGAAGGGACGAGATGCCACTATGACCACAAGTGACACTTCAGGCATTCGAAAAATGGGCGATAGACTTTGTAGGACTGATTAACCCACCAGCCAAAAGAACGGGGGTGAGATATATTATCACCATGAAAGAATACCTAACAAGATGGGCGAAATTTGCACCAGTAAAAGATTGCAGTGCAGAGACAGCTGCACACTTTCTGTTTAAACAGGTAATTACTAGATTTGGGTACCCAAGAATTCTGATGAGCGACCAAGGAACGCACTTCATAAATAGCACCATCCGAGAGATGCTCGAAGAGTTTGAAGTTCATCACCAAAAAATCACAATGTATCATCCACATACAAATGGCACGGTAGAATCCTTCAACAAAATTTTATAGAATTCCTTGACAAAGATATGTAATGTCAATAGGGATGATCGGGACCTCAAGGTACCAGCAATTTTATGGGCGTATAGAACCACATGCAAAAAGTTGACAGGCCACACACCATTCAAACTAGTCTATGGTCAAGAAGCAATAGTGTCGTTAGAATTTTTAATACCCAGTCTACGTGTAACAGTTATAACACACATGACTGAATGAGGCGCAGTACAGGAAAGAATGAATCAATTACTGTCGATGGAGGAAGACCGAATCTTGGCACGATTCCACCAACAAGTACATAAAGAAACATATAAAGCTTGGTATGACCGCCACATCAAGACGAAGAAGTTCAAGGAAGGAGATCTAGTATTGCTCTATGATGGTAAATCGTTGCAGCACATAGGAAATATCAGAAAGCATTGGCTAGGACCATATGAGGTAAAATCTGTCATGGAAGGAGGAGCTATACAGTTAAGAGATCTAGAAGGTGCAGACCAAAGAGGAACAATCAATGGGAGCCTATTGAATCTTTACAAGGACAGTTGACCACCCACTGTGCAGTAGAAAATAAAAATAAAATAAAATAAAATCCACACGAAGCTAGCAGGGAAATGATAACAGCCATATCGAAAAAGGAAACAAGAGGGAAAAGGAAAGTCGGGAAAAACAGGCTGACAAGACAACATGAGTCAGAGTTAAAGCAAGGCAAGGATGGATGGGATGTCACATTAAACATGCCAACTGGAGACGACAGAGTAGGTGTAATGGCAAGTACGAAATTATCACGGATGCATTGAACCCACAGTTATGGTGCATTAATCGCATCATGGAGGAAGCGTCCCCGACAATCTTCATGACAAGTCCATACAACACACGAGCATAGAAGCATCTAGTCTATTCACAAAATGAGAACAGAAAAAAGAGCAACAACAACTAGAATGAACAGAGCGAAACCATAGAGCTCACCGAAGCCATTCAAACTCGAAAAACGTTTGACAGACACCATTATGGCACCACCGAAGCTCATAGAACCAAGTCAGACAACCAGATCAACCAGGGTTCAGACTAGGTCACAGGGACCATTAGAAGAAACCGAGCAGCAGCCATCGCAGATCGTCGATATTGACGAAACCCTGTCACCAAAGGAAATCCCAGTAGAGTCCACACCAATACTAGAGAAGATTTTGCAACCACAAACAAAGGACATGGAACAGGATACACCAGCAGTGGTGCATGAGCCTCAAAACAAAGAAGAAAAAACCCACTAGGAAATACCACCAGAAAATATTGAAGCAGTCGTGGAAGTGAACGAAACGACACAACATATGAGAGCAAAGGAGCAACCAGACGAGACTCAAGCACCCTGCTTAGGTCACCCAACTGAGGAGACCATTGGAACTACCTAGGCGTGGCCAGAGTGGATGACAGGGGAACAACCAAGAGTTTTTGGAACTTCGAGCCAGCCAACACAGCAAGAGGACCGAGTTCAGATATCAAGCTCACCTCGAAAGAAACTGGCTGTAGATATTGTGCTACCTTACATACCAGAGGGAGTACAGGTGGACCCGTAGTTATTTGGTCACATTGAGAAGCTCAAGTATTCTGACCATGACGTAGAAGATGAAACCAAATATCCAGAGCTTGCACCACAGGTCTTTATGCAGAAAATAGTCATGAACCAACTCGAAGAAACCATCACTCAGCCACACCAGTGGGCCACTGGACTGGATAGAATATGAATTCTAGGGTTGTTGAAGATACCACACTTTCGAAGAGGTCAATATGTGATGGAATGTGTTAAGCAATTATTATTAGTTACGCATGGAGGGGATATATGGCTGGAAAAACCCGTCCCCATAACTGTCGAACTTATCATGTAAATAACAGGCCTACCCTCCGAGGGTATGGATCCTGCGTTGATTCTGGACGATAAGTCCAAGGAAAAAACATTGGCAGAAGATATGAAGAATAAATATAACACCAACAGGGGAACAAGAGGCATTATAATCAAATGGATCAACAATATCTCGACGCAATTGGGCACAAAGATCTTAGCCTGCAAACTGCTAAGAAAGTGCCGCAAAGATGGCAACGGAGCCATTTGTTGGTTACTATTTCCCTTCTCGGGTTATCTGTGTTATTGACCCAGGGTTCATGTCATTCAGGGTTCCAAAACCGAGAAGGGAAATAGTAACCAACAAAGATTACTTACGAAAAAAGGAACCCCCTCGTAGTCCATAGTTAAGCTCTTTTCAAACTCCCTAAAATTGAAAAGATCGTCGAGTGACCTTGTTTCTTCACACTTGTTAAATTGGTCCAGAGGAACATCTATTGGCATGATTTTAACTCTTTTTCCATCCAGTAGATTATAGCGGAAAAAGGTACACCTCAGGAGATTTGTCTCACCGGGAGAGTTCTTCTCAGTTACTTTTATACTTTTTCGGGCTAAGGGGACTAAACTCATAAAAAGGTTGTGAGTCCATAGTTAAGTTGTTTCCAGACTCTTTAAAATTAAAAAGATAGTCGAGTGATATTGTATTTTTCACACTCGTTAAATGTTTTGAAAAGACATCTTTTCGGTGAAAGTTTAAACCTTTTTTCAGCTGACTAGACTAACTCTGAAAAAGGTACTCCCTGGAGTCTTCTTTTATGTTTTTTCAGACGCTCTAAATGTGAAAAAACTATCGATCTTACCTTCTCTGGGATCGTAAAAAATTACGTAGAAAGGGTCTCACTGTCTCTTTCTTAATCACATTGTGGGTCTCATCTTTGCATCTTTGGCCTAATGATGGCTCCATGTTTCTCTCAACTGGACCTTTGAATCATTCCTTATACGCAAGCCTTGCATCACTTCTTGCCTCTGTGACCTGACACCTTGACCCATGGAGGAATTTTCCCTGAGTATCCTTATCTTGCAAATGTCTCCTTTCCCTAAGCATTAGTATGTTCCATACACTTGGAACCAGTGTTCTTGTCGCGACACTCGTACCTCCTTTGTAACGTAGA
>SNQJ01S0062289.1:51971-72345 GCA_010110895.2 Picea sitchensis
CCCCCTCAAATTACAATGCATAAAAAAAATATTAGAAGGAACAAAAAACAGTTGCTAAGCAACCATGTCCTTCACTCCAAGAAGACCTCACAACTGTGCAAGTTTGTGCTCATTGAAGATTTTGATGAATATGTAGATGTCTGCATAGATCTGATGAAGTAGATGAATCATTGAAATGTCCACACATATCCACTTTTTCTTCTTATAATGAATAATATCCAAATAAATTTTGGATGAAACTTTGAAAACCGTGCGACCTTTTTCAGAAAAATGCTGAAATTTTGTTGATTTTAAAATGATCATAACTTAACTTCCTGAACTCCCTTTCGGACGATTTTTTTTTTGAAATTGAATATTTTCCCAAGAGGAATTCAAATATCTAATTTTTTTCTGCAAATTGTTCTCATAAGATATCATAATTGAGTCTGATGCGCGTGGTTCCCTTTTTTGTCTCCTGAGATGCATGCATTGCGCATGGAAAAGTGTTTTCATGTGACCCCTGGGATGCATGCATTGCACATGGAAAAGTGTTTTCATGTGACCCATGATATGCATGCCATATATATTCCACATGAAATTCAGAAAACAAATATGAGATGGAGTAGATATCATCTTCAATTAATGGGATACAAATTTGTGCAAATACTTGTGTAGAAGACTCTTCATAATAAGAGGCTTGATCTTCTGATGGTTTCTCTTCTGACTCTATCTTTCCAATCCCCTGCATGCAATCTTCAAAATATTTTTTATTTCCAAATAGAACCTCCAATCTGGTCCATAACTCATTTGGACTGAAGTCTTGTGAGACATCACATACTTGGTGGAGAATTTATGGAGAAATAGACAAGTAGATAAATCCTATGGCAATATCTTGTCTATTGAGAAAGTCATTTTTCTCATCGATGGAATCAGGATCTACTTCCATTTCCATGGTTGATTGGTATAAGCCTCTACTTCTGAGAAGAAGTAAAATCTCTGGCTTCCACTCCAAATAGTTATGAGGCGTGAGAAGTATTATCGGTGAGTAAAACATATATTCCATCTTTTCTGCGTTTTTCAATCTTCAATACCTGCAAAAAATAATTTGGTGTAGATTTTTATTAGCACTCTGTCGACTCTAATACCATGTAAATGTTTTGAACCTGCACATAATAGATCTATCTAGAAAATACTACACACATTTGCAGAGAGAAATTGAGAAAGAAGAAGGAGAGAAAGAATGGAAGAATTCTCATTAACCGTATTCCACACTAAAAGAGTGAATAATTTACAATATATATAGGATACATTAGTAACTAATAAGCCATAGTGGTGGTCCAGAGTGATCTGGACACACACCAGCAGTTACGGGAGTAAACTGCCACATAGTCTAGTCTCTCAGGAAGTTACGAGAGTGAACTGCCACCTAGTCTGAGTTAACTAGTCTATCAATCTTCAATTAACTGACATAAACATAGTGAATTAAGGAGGAGATCAGGGAATCATGACTAATTCTCTAGTCTAGTGATGATCCCAAGGAAAATGCACATTAGTTGGTGACGATCCCAATGTTTCATGGTGATAATCCCAATGTAGCGTGTAGACTCCACTCAACTGATCAAATTGAAGTGAAAACTGAAGAGAATATTCTCCCTAGAGGAATATTCTTCCTAAATATAGGAGATTGAATAATTACTAATAAAAAAGGAAAAAACTTAGGAAAATAAATACTAGGTGTGTGTGAAGTAACTCCAACAGTATGACCTTAGGACATTATTCTTGCTACATAGATTTGTGTCCTCCTCCATTTTGTTACTCTTCAAAACATATGGAGAGTTTGTATTGCCTCATGCATCACAAACTTATGTCAATGTCACGTTGATTGAGTCTGATCATATTTCATGCTTTTTTCCAAGGGAATTTTTATCCAACCTAATTCGACCTTTCTACAGTTTGTCTCTTGAATTTCATGAGTCGACCATCCTAAGAGTCTAGTCAAATCTAGAGTCAAAATCGGCGAAGTTCTCTGCCTGATCATCGAGATCCTACAGTATTTTCCTGACGGATTTTTGAAGAACTCATAGTAGTGATTCTAACACTCTCATTGTACTCCTACCTAAGTTTTGAATATATTGAAGTTGTTGCTCGAGATATGAAGACTTCATTTCCAGTCGCAGGCGTCACTAGCTTCTTGAATATGCATATTATACTTGTATAGTTCGACTGATTTTGAGATGTATATTTGTTGTGTATTGCTCATGGATACACTTTATATAGTCATATGACATGGATCTCCAGTGTATTTGATTGGAAACCATGATTTATTTCATCCCGAGCATGGGTATGCCCACCTCATAGATAAAACTGTTATTTTGCAGATGACACTTCCCAAACTCTGGTCCTAGGCTCACTCGATTCTGTGCATTGGTGAAGATATTGTAATGTATTTCAACCATCAGTTTCTCTTATGACATCATACATTAAGGGGCATCTGGTATAGAACTAAAATTCTCTACTCATGAATATATGGCATTGACCTTCTTACCTGCATAATTTTTCAAATCACTGTTGAGGGGCTCTATTTTAAAAACCATTTTTTAGAGCATGTACACTCCCTACTACACTACGACCCATGTACATACGCTTGTTTCATTCTAGATAGACCAGGTACATATGCTATATGCACACTAAATAGCCCACGTATACCTCCAAAATTTATAAAAAATAAAAATTTGTAAGGAATTCGGTGCAATTTACGGGCTATTGGAGGTTTCCCAACCAATTCACCTGCTATATCTCATCCCCCAACCGAATAACTATCATTTTGTCATACAAACAGAGGTCTTGGGGTCTCATTCCATAACCAAGCATTAGAACGGTGAAACTATGCCCAAATTCTCTTCCCTTCCTTGCCCAAGCATTTGCAACCTTTTGTGAGTTATTGTCTCAACATGCCCTCTTCAACCCCTTTTCTTCCATACAATCCATTCCCTTCCCTTGAGGTGATCAGTAGATTGTGAGAAGAGTATTATTGAAGGTGCACTTGGAGCATTGTTAATGGGATCTGAGACCATGTTCGTGGAGTGTCGTCCTATGTGGATTGTAAGCTTCAATCTTTGATTAATGAATAAAATCATATTTTTTCCCTATCCCAAATGATGATGTTTTATGTATTTTCTTTGATTTATACATAACAATTTATATCTAACCCTAATTTATGAATAGGAATGGCATGCTTGTAGCCTTGTTTTCCTAGTCTTGGATGCAGGTCAGTTTTGGGAGGAGACTTGTAGCCTTGGGAGCTATAGAGCTTAAGGATATCATCACCAGACGTTGGATAAAAGGTACAGTTAATGTTGGATAAAAGGTACAGTTATGGATCTTCTCATCCATTGCTTTCAGTTCATCTATTTTGGTATGTTTGGGGTAGTGTAGAAACTAGATTGAATTTTAGGGAGCCATTTTCTCTATCTATACTTTAAACATTGGTATAGTTATAGGGGGATTTTCCCGCAAGTAGCAGCCATAGTACAATCCCAGAAAAAAGTTTGCAGTACAATCACAATATAATGCGTAGCTATTTCAAGGGAAACAACAATATAATCATGCACAAAAATGTGCAACACCACAACAATACAATAACCCACAACTGCGGTATAATCAAGGACCCTAGTATAACACACCACGCGAAGATAATCAAGGCAACATAGGAGGCTTCAGAGGAGGAATTCATGGAGGAAGAGGCTTTGGAGGAGGTTGAGGACTAGTAGTGTCAGAAACTAGGGCACTATGCAAGAGACTACCCATAACCACCTACGACATGTATGTATTGTCACAGCAAAACCATGAAATAGAGGACTATCCAACACTATTGATAAAAATACAGGATAAGAGGAACCAGACTAATTAGAACGTGTAATGGATCGAGGTGGAACACAGAGAAGAAGATGGGGAGAAGATTAACATATTGACTAGAGGTGGATCCTAAATAGGAGAATATGCAGCCAAGAACTATCAGGACCAGTACCAGTGGGTTAGGAAGAACACAATGCATGAACAAAAGTTTGATGTGCGTAAAGAGAAAGAGATATTCAAAGAAGATAAACAAGAGATCTTGAAGGAAAATATTGCGTCCACTTCAGGAACGAATCCAGTAGATGAGATACCAGTCTATTACATGCTCTCATTATTTGATCAAACTAATAAAGAGAAGTCTTCAGAACAAGTAATTAAATTAAGAAAAACTTTGTGAGCTTGTGTCAAATGATTGAGTGATAAAAATTCCTTACAAGTACTGCAGAATTTATTAGAAAAGTGTAATCTTGGGGAAGAGGGGGTAAAAAGGGTAAATCAGGGCCAAAAGAAGAGAAGAAATAGTAGGGAATTTAGATTGAATGATAACATAGGATATTTCAATATGGGGGATATTATACTAGACTTAGGATCTAAAGTCAATGTTCTGCCAAAGAAAACTTGGGAAGCTATGGAAGAACCATAATTAGGGTATTCACCTATTCAGTTGAAGTTGGAAATTTAGCACAGAGTGGTTCCAATAGGAAGGGTGAAGGGAATTCCAGTAGATCTGGATGGTCTGTGCACCATGGATGACTTTGAAGTCATTGACATAGTGGACAATACTTCACCATATCCAACATTGTTGGGTCTAGATTGGGCCTTTGATAACCAGGCTATTATTAATTTGAAAACAAGGAAGATGATATTTGAGTCTGGAGAATACAGAGTTATTGCGCCCTTGGATCCCATAAAGAGGTAGGTATGTAGAACAAGTGACAGTTAATATTCTTACGAAAGATGTGAATCAACTATACAGTACTACCGTGTGCGAAGAGGATTAAATAAACCCAACTACAGATGGCATGCTTAGTTGGAGGAGTAGTAGTTCTTATGCTTCAGACTCTGACATAGGACAGGAAAATTGGAAATAATGATTACATGAGTTATCTACCAGGAGATGTGCTAAAATGACGTGCGTGCTAAGATGGGTTGGTATAGAGGTAAGAGAACCTCCCACTTTTTATGGATTAAATGATTTAGAAGAATTTTTTTATGAAATATGAGCTAGAAGTTATGGAAAATAAGATACTACCATCATTAGATTGCTTTAAAATCTACACTGACAAAATGGTGGGGTACACACAAGGCAAATATCAACAATTGGTTTCGGGGCAAAAGGTTACTGCGCATAAGATTTGGTGCAGAAAAGGAGCATGAATATGAGGAGAAATATGAAGGATTTGGACAACCCTAAGAGAATGTAGAGAGATGCATGGTTCAATGGATATTAGTACCACCATTTTATTCACACACTAGAAGGAATTCCAAAGAATTGGTACACAAGACAAGAACAACCGAAAGAAACTGTCAACTGGGAAGAAATACATCAGAACTTTGTAGTTACATTTTTCTTTGAGCATGACAGTCTAGAGATGGACACAACACTGAAAGTGGTAAGAGGCAGGATATATGAAAAACCAAAGTTTGAAATAATTCTAGCATCTTAGAGGCAAGCTAGTCAGACAGTCAAGAAATTACTACATTGTTATCATGTAGCAAAAGCAGAAGAACCCGAAGAAGATAATATTCGCAATATCCACATCCCATAAGTAGAAGGTGAAAGGGAAGTAGAAGGCCCCAATATGGACTCAGAAGAGTATTTTGCACCATTAAATATCAAGAAGGTAAATATTGGAACTACATAAAACCTAAAGATGGATAGTATTGGAGATTATTGGGATCACCAGACTGTAGAAAGGATCACAGAATTATTGCGCGAGTACAATGACTTATTCCCATAAACACTCTCAGAGATGAAGGGGTTATAAGGAGAGCTAGAAGATATGAAGATCCCATTAAACCAAGAAGCAAGATCCATCAAACAGAGGCCGTATAGATTGAATCCAATATACAAAGAGAAGGTGAAGATAGAAATTGATAAAATACTAGCAGTTGGTGTTATAGAACCTGCAGAAGATTCAAAATGGATCAGTCCCATGGTCGTGCAAGAAAAGAAGCAAGGAGGGATCAAGATTTGTGTAGATTTGAGAAAATTGAATGATTCTTGCCTACATGATCCTTTTCCAACCCCTTTTAGAAACGAAGTGTTGGAGAATGTAGGGGGTCATGAAGCTTATTCTTTTAAAGATGGATTTTTAGGTTATCATCAGATAAGGATTGTGCCATAAGATAGACATAAGACAATTTTTTCTATAGAGTGAGGCTCATTCATTATACAATTATTTCATTTGTATTGAAGAATGCACCAACCATTTTCTCAAGATTAGTAGTAGTAGCTTTCAAGGACTTTATTCATAAATGTTTGGAGGTTTACTTGGATGACTTAACAATGTTTAGTTTGTTGTAAGATCATGTTGAAATATGAAGGATGATGTTGGATAGATCAAGACAATGTCATATCTCATTAAATATTAAGAATTGTATTTTTAGCACACCTTTTGGCATTTTGTTAGGGCATGTGGTGTGTAAACAAGGTCTACTAGTTGATCCTGCTAAAATTGTTTTCATAGTTAACTTACCACGACCAAAGTTAGTGCACTAGTTGAAAATTACATTGGGACATACATGGTATTATAGAAAATTCATAAGTGGATATGCACAGATCACCACACCAATGAACTGAAGTTGTTGAAGAAGGATACTAAGTACCAATGGAACAATGAATTACAGAAGAGTTTGGATATTTTGGAGAACATGGTTACTGTGCCAATTTAAGTATTTCCAGATTGGGATAAAGAACTTCATGTGCATGTATATGCATCTGCAATTGCATTAGGAGCAGTATTAACCAAGACATGATAAGGTGATATAGATCACTCTATTTCATTTGAAAGCAACAAGTTGTTATATTTAGATTAGAACTGCAACACTACAGAAAGAGAAGGATTAACTATGGTGTATGATTTGCATAAATAGAGACATTACCTATTGGGACAACACTTTAAGATGTTTATAGATCATTCAGTTCTGAGATAGTTAGTTAATAAGCCAATGTTGGGGGGAAGGATATGCATATGGCTATTATTATTTTGGGAATTTTACTTTGAAGTTGTGGTGAATCTTGGAAGATTGAATGCAGGACCGGATCGCTTGTCCACGATAACAAATGGAGAAGAGCCCAATAACTTGGAAGACAACTTTCTAGATGCACAATTGTTTTCTGTACAAATTGCAAATGAATATTTTGGTGACATTATTAAGTTTTTGAGTACATGATTTGCACCAAGATAATTTACTATTGTGCAGAAGAAAAATTTGGTGGTCAGAGATGCAGATTATCAATTAACTGCAGGTCACTTATACAAACTTGGAGCAAATAACATCTTGAGAAGATGTGTGATGGAGCATGAAAGACCCATTATTTTGGCAGAAACGCATGAAGGGATTGCAGGATGAGACTACGCGGGAAAAGCTACTGCACAGAAGGTATTGCGCACGGGATTATGGTGGCCAAAAGTTCATAAGGATTCAAAATAATATTGTCATAAGTGAGATGTTTGTCATCCAGGAGGGCTGAGATGCCATTAAGACCACAAGTTACTTTACAACTATTAGATAAATGGGAAATATATTTTGTAGGTCCAATTAATCCACCAGAAAGAAGATTAGGAGCCAAATACGTTATTAAAACAACAAAATACTTAACCATATGGGCATAGGAAACACTAGTAAAGGATTGCAGTGCAGAGACTGCAATGCACTTTTTATTTGAGAATGTAGTGACAAGATTTGGATGTCCAAGAATATTGATGAGTGATCAGGAGACTCACTTCATCAATAGTACAATTGAGGCAATGCGTTAATAGTTTAAGATATACCACTAGAAGAGTACTCCTTACCACCCTCAAGCGAATGGAACAGTGGAAGCCTTCAACAAGATTTTGGAGAATTCCTTGATAAATATTTGCAATGTAAACAAAGATGATTAGGATTTGAAGGTACCAGTTGTACTTTGGTCTTATAGAACTACATGCAATAAATTAACAGGACAAACACCCTTTAGATAGGTATATTGACAAGAGGAAGTAGTTCCCTTAGATTATTTGATACCAAGTTTGTGCATTGTAACAATTACAAATATGACAGAAAACGGTGCAAAATAAGAAAGAGTGGTTCAACTGATGGAATTAGAAGAAGAGAGAATCATGTCAGGTTTCCATCAAGAGGTACAGAAGGAAAAGGATAAAGAATGTCATGAAAGACATATCAAGAAGAATAATTTTAAGGAAGGAGATTTGGTTCTCCTCTATGACAATAAATATTTACAGCACCCAGGGAAGCTCAGAATGCATTGCCTAGGGCCATATCAGATAAAAATTTTCACAGATGGAGGTGTTGTACAACCGCAAGATTTAACAGGAAAGGAAGTGCAAGGAATGGTGAATGGTAGTCGACTGAAAATTGATAGGGACAATCAACCTACTAACCCTCAATAGTTGCAGCGCAACAAGTAGACATGTACATATTGTAAATAGTAGGAGCTAAAAGAAGAAACAGGAAGATTAAAATAGAAAAATGAAGAAAAATCCAAAAAGAAGTAATTAGGATGAATCAATAATTCAGGAACGACATCCCACAACAATTGGGGAGACATATTTTGGAAGACTGTGCGTAGGAAATTTAGACACCATGCAAATAATCGGAAAATGTGAAAAACAAGATAGAACATTAATGACCGGGTTTATAAAAATGGAAAAGCATGGGAAAGTTCGACACTTAGCAAATTTTGAGAAACTGATCACTTGAGAGTGGAAGAAAAGGATGACAGAGAAAGAGGAGAAGTCAGTCGATTGTGTGAAAGACTAATTATATGGCACCCCCGAAGGTTGGCGCTCCCATCTTATTTGTACGAGTAACCCGACAGTCAGGCAAGAAGAAAGAAATAATGGAAGAACCAGATAATTTTGTGGAGATGGAAGACATGAAAACATATGAGACCAAATCAATTAGTCCCACTAGGATAGAGAAAGAACTATCAACCGTAGAACATGTGCAAGTCGTTCAAAGCGTAGATAACCCTAATGACAAAACAAACCCTAGTTCTAAAAACCCTGCAACAACAAAGGAAAAGGAAAAAATGAAGCAGAAAGACGGTGTTGAGGAAGCCCTGGTTGAAGACATCATAGGCCAGGAGGAAATGGAGGGAGAAGAAGAAGTGTTGGCCCTCGACCTATTTTTGGGGAAACTTTGGTTAGTTTTGAAGGTTTTGGCCCACATTTTGGACTTTGACACGTTGATTGAAGCAGGAGCACCCAGGCAGAGCTGAGATCATGGATGTCACCTATTTTGAGGGTTATGTGGACCCAATAAGGGGTCCTTTGGGTTTTGTAACTGGTTTATGGGATGTCGGCCCATGGGTTTTCCCCATGTTTAGGCCTTATTGTAAAGTATAAATAAAGAGGAATGTATTGTACAAGCAAGTAGTTCTTTGTGCGAAGGAATGTATGTGGTTGAGGCTTTGTGCTCGACTATGATTTTGTAGACTATACTCAGTGTGGAGCAGGTGTTAATTGTTGTGATAAGAGATTTTGGCTCTGTGCAGTTGACCTATTTTGGAAGGTAAAGAAGGAGGATCTAGTGCTTAGTGAGAATATCTCATGTCTTGTGAGAATTTCGACTCTGTGTCTTAGTGCATAGGAGTGACTAGATGTAATATTTTGGCAAATAATAAAGAGGTGAAGAAGTTTGTGGACGTAGCCCCACCCTAGGGTGAACCATGTATATCTGGTGTCTCATGGTTTTCTTTGTGCAGTGGCATTTATGTTATGCATTTACTTAGTGCTTTAATTATGATGTGTAATGAATATGTATTTTGTTTCTTAAGTACTTTACTTAGGTTAGAGGGTAAATGAATGCTAGACTTAACTCACAAAGATAAGTGTTAAGTGCTCAGGGTGCATAATCACTTGTTGTTAATGCACTTATATGTCTTTCATTATGATCTGCGATGTTAATGAGGTTAATAAAATAATGCATGTTCGCTTCCTAAGCGTTAACAAAATATTCTACGAAGTGATCTCATCATAGAATTGTGTCCCAGCCTGGTTACAGACACCTGCGTCATGTAACCCCCCTGCTTCTACTTTGGGTGAGACTTCTCCTTCTTTGCAGGTGTTGTCGAAAGGGATGATAGTCGGGGTTTTGTTGGTGCATTGTTAATCATTGAACCATGGGTCTACCCCTATGCCAACAAATGGTTCTGTTGTCGGGACCTGAAACTATGATTGTCAGGACCTAAAACTGTGATTGCTGGGAACTGAAGTAAAGAAAAAGGAATTATATTTTCATAGGTCTGTTGTTGAAGTGCGTAGTACTCTACTTGACTTGTGAATCTTTGTGCCAAGAAATTAAGTTTTTATGAAGAAAAGAGGTAAGATTCTAAAAGAGGCAAGCTATGTGCTTTGGTAAGAGAAAGATAAGTGAAAATGTTTGTTTTGAAAGCATGAATTTAAGTATGTTTAATAGATTTTGTCCTAGTCTGAAGGCTAGGGAGAAGTTGAAAGAAAGAGTTGATTTGATTAAATATAATGGAAAGGAAGAAAGATATTTTATTCCTATGCATAGAAATAGTTTTTGGACTGATAAGTGGATGCAAGAACCTAGAATGAATTTTTATAGATTGCAGGTCTAGCACTATGATAATAGGGGAAATGCGCAGTACAAAAAATATTGGAGAAAATTTAAGAGAAAAAGAGGATTTACTTTGTGTTGTAATTGCAAAAGGTCGAGACATCTTGCTAAGGAATGCCCTAAGGTAGGACCTATTTGTCTTTGTTGTAAGGTTGTTGGTCATAAGGTTGAGGATTGTCCAAGGATTATTGCTAAAGTTAAAGGGAGGGACATAAGACAAGAAAATTAGGAAAAGAGTCAAGAGACTAAGGGTATGTCAGAAAGGGAGGGACATAAGACAAGAAAATTATGAAAAGAGTCAAGAGACTAAGGGTATGTCAGAAATTCATAAAGATAAAAGGTCAGAGGAAGTTCAGACTATGTTATTACAGTTGGAAGAAATGATGGATGTTCACAAGGATGCCAGTTTACCAGAAACCCTGAAAGAAAAACAACGCATAAGTGAAAGAATAAAAGACTTCGACATAGACTGTATAGTCTTAGATGAAGAAACACAAGTGAATATTATTACAAAAGAAGCTTGGGAAGTTTTGGGAAAGCCTACTCTAGTACCTTATTTAGGAAGGATAGGCTTGTTTAAGGGAAAGATGATAACTTTATGTGGAAGAGTAACTATTGTACCTATTATTGTTCATGGAACATCGACTGAAGAATAATTTGAAGTAATTAGGTTTGTTGAGGACAACGTCCCTTTTCCACTTTTGTTAGGTAAGACTTGGATTGAGAAGGATCAGATCAGAAGGAAAGTAGAGGAAGAAGCTATAGAAAATAAAAAGAAATAATTGATGGATTTCATAGCTAGGAAAATAGACCAACTAAGAGAAGAACGAGAGGATAAGTCGAAGCAACATTGCAAAGTAACAAAGCAGGAGGGATAGAAAGCAAAAGAATTAGCTATCAAGGTTGAAAGAATGAAAGAAAGCTTGAAGGACATATCTATCCAAGAGAGAAGTGTTCCCACTCAGGAAGTGTTAAGAAAAGAGATATTAACTTCAAAACCTTTGAGGGTACCTCAACAGTGCGAAGCCACAACGCTAGGGGAAGATAAGAATAAAAATGGAAAGAGGATCTAGAAGCAGTTAAAGAGGGTCAGATAATAGGAAAGAAGGCAAGGAAGCTCAATAAAAAGAAGGATAAGCTGGAAAAGCTAAAAGAAGTTAAGGAAACCAGGTGGAAGACTTCACAGACCAAAACCTCGCAGGAGGTAGGTTCGCAAGGTTTGAACCTCGCTGGAACAGTAGGTTCGCGCAGATTTGGACTTCGCCTTGGCGAAGTGATATAATCGTTGGAGGCACCCTGGACATTAGAATGATGCTCCAAAACGGTTAGGAAATGCATTTATGGGTTTATACACTGCTTTTGGATGTTGATACCACGCCATAACAGTTAGATTTACATTAATGGAAGCATTTATCTGTAGTTCCTGTCCATTGGAAGATGCTTCACACCACCCCGCTTAATTAACTCATTGATCGTGGTGTTGGGACCAATTTTTTCTACCTGTGGCTGACTCAGCTAAGTCGAGAATTGTCCAAGTGTCGAACTGTGCTTCCTGTCATTATCTGAAAGTATACCCAACCTGTCTGTTTGACTATCCCTTGTCTGTTAAAATCTAGAATGTCGGGCGAACCTAACAACTTGGAGAAGTCTGTCAAGGAAGTTCTTAGGAAACTCATGGCTGACAGACCAGTATCTTAAGGTCTTCAAGTGTCGTCGACTAGGGGACTGTAGGCTTCCCCTTCAACCAAACATCGTTCCAATCGCATCAACTTCATAACTGAACAAAGAAGAAAGAACCGCAGTGACATGGCTAATGCAAAGCAGATCCCATCGATCCTTCCTGAGTATATTCCGCCTATGGCTGGCACCGTTAACCGTGACAGTATCCCTAATGATTTTGAGTACTTTGTGTTCACTGCTTACATTTCGAAAGGAATTCACATAGTAGGGAGTCAGTTAGGGAAGATCTCGTTGTTGAAGGACAATGACTTCAACTTAGGAGACCGGAAGAAATAAACCATGCTAGGTCCTCACTGTTACTTAATGAACACAACCAAAAATAAACCGCACCTCATCCCATATCCATGGATTAAGGAGCTGGCACAGTCAACCATATTAAGCGAATGAATATTCCACATTTTGGCCACCACCGAGAGGTTAATGCTTGCGTTAAAATCCTTCTGTCATTCTATCATGGAGGATATCTATGGCTTGACAGAAGAATTACTGTGGATTCAATGTTGATCTACCGGATCACAAGTTTAAGTTTGAAGGGTCCTGACCCAGAACAGTTCTACCTAGGGAAGACCTCAAAATGTTCTTTATCACATTGCATCAAAGAAGCCTATGAAGAGGTAGAAAAGGGGAAGCGATGTTACAAGGTAGCCTCCATACAGGATGGCATGGTGTGCCTCGCTTGTCAAATCTTAGATGGTAATATAGTGAGGAATAAATTCCCCACACAGGTCACCGGGTTCATGGTGTACCTTGCAGGAAAGTGTGTGGAGGGCGTGCAGATGAACTAGGCGAACTACCTCATCAACGAGTTAGAAAAAGATTGTCACAAAGCCCAGGACTTAGGATATGAGTTTCACTACAGTTGGTTGATCATATTGATTGAATTTGTGGCTTGGCATATGCCTGAAGGAGATACTTTCCCATATATCGAACCTATGGAGCCCCTGGTCGCTCGGTTTTCAACCCTATAGCATACCAATGACATGACGAAGCAGTGGCAGTCTAATGTTGTGTTTCACAGATATTATCAACAGTTGAAAGTCTCCATTGAAGCATTTCCTTATATGACACCGCATACCCTACATCAATACCAGACCATAGTGAAGTTACACGTTGATCCCCACTTCATTTACAACATCGCACGAAGAGATGAGTACCAGGAAAGATTGCAGACATACTATAAGCTCACAGATGTAGATATGGAACAAATTATAAAGGATTGGCCAAAAGAATTTCTTGTACATGTCGTCCATGCAGAGTTATATGACACTGATACTATAGGAATCCTGATGGTTATGTGATCTGAACATGTTGAACAATCTAGTGGGACGAAGAAGCATGGGGAACGCAAAACTCAAGTTGAAGTTTAGGACATAGAGAGTGACGAAGAGGAAGAAGAGGAAACCTCTGGAGATAGTGGGTCTATCTCGCCAAGAGGAGGAGAAGACTAAGAATAAGGACAAGGAGGAGGAGATGAAGGAGAATAAGAGCAAGGAGGAGGCGAAGCTACTACCACCCCACCACCTAAAGATCCCCATGTTGTGATAGTGACCCCACAAAAGAGAAAAGTTACTCCGAAGAAACTTTCATCAAGGAAGAAAATGTGCGCCAATAAACCATAGATGGAAGCCACTCTCACTAATGATGACATTATTTTGGTCCGTGTAGCTATGGAGGATGCCTCTGAAGACATGTTGAAGAGATACGAAGAGAAACATGTGGAGTTATATGAAAATATTGAGAGGGATTTGAAGGAAGTGCAGTAGGCTCTTCGCTTGGTCCGCGCAGTGCCTACTGCATCATCTTCACCTTCCTCATCACAGACCACAGACTTGGGGTACAAACCAACTCCACAGGGTGAACCAGGGATTTGGATCACCCTCCCCTAGTATAACATCAATTTTCCCACCCCCGCAGCACTACAGGCTAGCCCCAACTTGTATGTTGAGGTTAACCTTAAAGGAATACCTCCAGAAAAGGTCGAAGTATTGGAGGCAGGTTTGAAGGCATACAGAAGGGAACATAGAGAAATGACCGCTGAAAGAGCATCCCAGATAAGAAGGCTTGTTGATGCGATAGAATATTGGTTTTAGAGAGCTCAGGAAGAGAAGGATAAGGCTACATAAGCCTTTCAAAAAGAGAAAGATGAAATCGTAGCACGGTTACGAGTAGTGCAGGATAGTGTAGCTTCCTCTGAAAGAGAGAAAGAAGAGCTTCAGGAGGAAAATAAATCTAGTGAAACTCATATACAGAAGGGAAAATACAAGTTGCTCGTAGAGCAGGTCATGGTCAAAGACGCAGTAAGAAAAGCATGTTGCTTTGTGCCAGGCTTGGTACCGGAGGAGCAAGAGCCTATCGAAGCTCAAGTAGTGAAGCTCGCAGAGACCCTCCAGCATTTTCAGGCTAGGATAGTTGAACTGGAGGCTCGAACAGTGTCGAGCACCCCACAAGAGGTGTGTGACCAGTGGGAGGAGTCCGCGAAAAACACAGTAGAAATTATAAGAGCCCTCGCCTCGGCATGTAAACAGTTGAGTGACAGAAGTGCCTAAACGTATGAACGCCTCGATGAGGATCCGGAGTTAAAGAAGCTAGAGGCGCAGTTACAGGAGGCGCGACAGTAATACTTTTCATTGCAGGTACAGATGAAGCTTCTCACAACAGTGGAAAGGATGAAGAGATCCCAGAAGCAACACATAGTACATCAGTAGATCACTTCCCTCCAGGGTAAGGTGATGGAAGTAACACAGAAGTTACAACCTGTGCAGGACAATCTTGCAAGGTGTTTGAGGAGATCGATATTGAGGGTTCAGAGTTAGATCAAGTAGTTGTAGTAGTACAACAATGCTTGTAAGGGCCTGTTACAGAGAAGATAGTACAGGAGCTCACTGAGCAGGAGGCTCAGGCGAGGTAGCAAGTTGAGGCAGCTCGAGTTAATCTCGAGGACTTTGAAGCATAATTGTCCAGATTTGAGTGACTTGGGATGAGTCACAGGTGAGTGTTGGGGGTTGTATTGGCCCTTGACCAAGCTTTGGGGAAACTTTGGTCATTTTTGAAGGTTTTGGCCCACTTTTTGGACTTCGACACATTGGTCGAAGTAGGAGCACCCAGACGGAGCTGAGATCACAAATCTCACCTATTTTGAGGGTTATGTGGACCCAGTAAGGGGTCCTCTAGGTTTTGTAATGGGTTTATGGGATGTTGTCCCATGGGTTTTCCCCATGTTTAGGCCTTATTGTAAAGTATAAATAAAGAGGAATGTATTGTTGAAGCAAGTAGTGCTTTGTGTGAAGGAATTTATGTGGTCGAGGCTTTGTGCTCGACTGTGATTTTGTAGAATGTGATCAGTGCTTGTGATGCTCAGTGTGGAGCAGGTGCTAAGTGTCATGATAAGAGATTTTGGCTCTCTGCAGTTCACCTATTTTGGAAGGTAAAGAAGGAGGATCTAGTGCTTAGTGCGCAGAATTCATGTCTTGTGCGAATTTCGACTCTGTGGCTTAGTGCACATGAGTGATTGGATGTAAGATTTTGGCAAATAATAAAGAGGCAAAGCGGTTTGTGGATGTAGCCCCACCCTAGGGTGAACCACATATATCTGGTGTCTGATGGTTTTCTTTGTGCAATGCTATTTTTGTTATGCATTTTCTTAGTGAATTGATTATGATGTGTAATGAATATATATTTTGTTTCTTAAGTACTTTACTTATGTTAGAGGGTAAATGAATGCTAGACTTAACTCACAGTGCTAAGTGCTCAAGGTGCCTAATCACTTGTTATTACTGTGCTTATTTGTCTTTGATTATGCTCTGCAGTGTTAATGAGGTTAATAAACTAATGCATGTTCACTTCCTAAGATTTAACATAATATTTTGTGAAGTGCTATCATCACAAAATCGTGTCCCAGCCTGGTTATAGACACCTGTGTCCTATAACCCCCCCTGCTTCTACCTCATGTGAGATTTATTCTACTTCGCAGGTGTTGCCAAAAGGGCCGGTAGTCGGGGTTTTTTTGGTGCGTTGTTAAGCATTGAACGTTGGGTCTACCACTATGCCAACAAGAAGAAGGAGTTGAGGACGAATGCATAGAAGAAAACCTAGTTGCAGGTCAAAAGAGGAAAGCACCAAGCACGGTGGAAATTACTTTAATCCATATTCCAGACGTTGTAGTCGTAATGGAAGACATGTTTGGGAAGGTACTGAAGCTAAGGTATGAGGACCATGATGTAACTGTCATAGCGAATTTTCCTGACTTCATGCAGGAAGTTTACATTGAGAACAGGGTGGAGTTAGGACCCCTAGGGAATCCTATTTTGGAGCCCGCGCAGTGGGTTACAGGTTTCTATAATTTATGCATGATGAATCTATTAGACATACCACATTTTGGGCAAGGTAAAAATGTGGGTCTTTTTGTGAAACAGATATTGGCCAAGGTACATGGAGGTATCATGTGGATGGACTGGTCAGTCCTGATAGATGTGGATCTCATAAATAATATTGCATGGTTACCTACCAGTGGGGTAAAGCCATAGGAATATTTGGACAATAAATCTAGAGATAAAGAAATTGCAGAGGAAGTGAAAACATAGTTCGGGACAAACAGGGGAACCCGGGGACTAATAGTTAATGATATTAATGACCAAGCAACCAAGTTTGCTACAAAGTTGATGGCTTGAAAAATTTTGAGAAAGAGAAGAAAGGAAGAAACCCTAGCAGGAGTTATAGAAACAGTTGTGTTGTGAACAAAGGGCGTCATGTTCAGCTGGGCACCATACTTGTTAAATCAATTTATGTTATATTGTAGAAATGCACAGGATAATGGAACATAGTTCCATTACTCCTGGTTGCTAATATTGATAGCATTGGTGGGATGGCAGGAGCCAAAGTTTTCAGTGTTTCTAAACAGGAAGGGGAAATGTTATGCAACGTGTTATGAAACCATGTGGGAGAAAAAGGACCCAACGAACCAATAGGCCAACAACACGGTATTTTACATGTTCTTGGACGATATGAAATAGAAAAAATCCAATTTGTAGAGGATCCCCATTGGAGTGGTTCAAGGAAATGAAGGGATTGCCAATTTCAAGGCTTCAAGACATCATCTGTGGATCTAGGCCACAAGGGACCCAAAGAAGAAGTGGGTGGAAATGAGATATTTCACATCAAGGGAAGTAGACTAGATTGTGAAAGACTGGCCTCTGTAGTGGAAGGTTCCAACAACACCAAATAAAGGAACAAAAACTAAGGAGCGAGCAGAATGAGGAACATCCAAAAATACAAGACAAGAAATCCAACAGAAAATACAAGGAAGGCTGCAGAGTGCAACCCAGCTTCAGGAAGCAGCGTAGCAAGAAAAAATCCCAGAAAGAAAGAGATAGTATCAAGGACAAAATTAAAAGGGGATGGCGAGAAGGATAGATCTCGTCCAAAGGAAGTAAAATATAGGGAAACAACAAAGAAGAAAATTGAGGTACATACCTCAACCCCAACAAAGAAGAGAACAGGAACACATGAGGTAGAAATAAGGAAAAAGATGAAGTATCATAAGAATCCTCCAACCATCACTATTATAGAGGACGATGTCGAGTTGGTCGCAAACAAAATCCAAGACAGAGGAGATGATGTATTACACGCAGCAGAGGAACAAAGGGAAAAAATCATGGAAAAATTAGTAGAAGTACACTACATATTACAAGGACTGCAATTAAATATAGTGCATCATTGAGCAACGCAACAGAAAGAAAAAATACAAGAAGCATTAGTACAGCAAGAGCAAGAAGAGACCGTGAAGACAATAGTAGTATGCAATGATAGATTTAAAGTCACACTAGAAATGTTGGATATGGATGAACATACATCACAGATACCAGTAAAGGACATGAAATATATGGAGTTGGTCTTGGAGAAAATGCCCACAAAGGCGTTATATGGACTGCAAGTGAGTATAATGCAAGAAGAATAATCTAGAGCTAGGGAGGATGCCACTAACCTAGCACTTGACTGCGAGGTGAAGGAAATTTTGCAAGTGACATGTGAACAAATCACGTTGGAAAAGGAGGAAGAGAAGAAACACGCAAAAAATTTAGAGAAGAAGCTTATAGAGGTATACATGAGTATACCCGACTATGTGCATGCACATGAAATTACAACAAAAGAAAAGATACAACAAATTGTGGAGACCATGGAGAGATATAAAAAAGGAAATAATAGAGTTAACAGAGAAGTTAACTCTAAGCAAAACCCAAGAAGTGCGGGAGAAGAGAGAGAAATAGGCTACTGTGCACATATAGAGTATATCGCATGAGGTTAAAGAAGTGGCAGAATTGTATAACAAGACTCCACATATTTGGACAAGCCTAGAAGAGTATGAAAAGATCTAGTAGCTGGAGCAGAGGGAGGAAAAACTGATTGTGGTCGTTCAGGACTTGAAGAAGAGACAGAAAACCATGGACATATCCCTTAGAATGAAGGTCGTGCGGGAACTGAAAAACTTGCAAGAAGAAGTAAAGACTATGAATGAGAAAACACAAGAAAGTCAGGCTCAGTTGGATCCACTTCAGTAACAAGCCGAAGGAATGATAGACGAGCTCCAAATAGAGAATGGAATATGGGAACAGATGCTAGTAGAAAGAAGAGAAGTGTGGACAGAGCACATAACAATGTAGGGTTTGGAGACACTAGCAAGGAAGAGCATAAAGGCTAAAGAGAAAGTGAGAGAATTAAGAAATAAGTTTCATGTATTGGAGGTAGCATTGTAGAAAGTGCACTGAGACTAAGTGGCTCGGGATGAGCCACATGTTAGTGTTGGGGGTTTGTTGGAGCAGGCATGTTTGGAGAAAAATGAAACAAGCGAGGGAGATCGGACCCAGAAAGACAATGAACCACATTTTGAGGAAAAGTAGCGCACGCGAAAGGATTTGCGGAAATCCAGCGCAAATGTGGACAAGACCTAGTTGTGTTATAGTTAGGGTTTTGGGATGTATTGTAAGGGTTTCTAACCCAATTTTATAATATAAATAAAGAGTATGAGGTAGATTAGACCATTATTATCATCATAAACATCTATCGATCCTTAGAGGTATTTTGTCATATGTTTTGGAGAGCTTATTTTGGAGTCTTTGTGAGACGAAGTTTGTTTTAAGAGTTGTAGAGATAGGATGAGGTCAAAGTATTTGAGGGTTAGGTCACAATTTGTGGATCTTGGTGTGATCCTGGTCCGCCTCACTACTCTTTACTTTGATGTAATGTGTGCAGCTCCCTTTTGATGAATAAGAAAAGAAGTTGAAGATCTTTGTGGACGTAGCCCCAAGGGGGGTGAACCACGGTTAAACCATGTGTGCAATGTGTTTTAATGTGTTACTATTTCTATAGTTATCATTGAATGGTTAGATAGATGAATGGATGATTTATTTACAGCATGCACTAGATTAAATATGAAAATGAATGAATGAATGAATGGATCTGATAAATAGTATAATAGAATGCATGGTTAATTAAAAATCATAAGTATAAAGAAAATCCCCCAATCCCTTCCATTACTGCATACATCTGCATCCTGCATTCCCCCATAATCCATCTCGGGTGAGACTGTGTTGTGCACTCTATGCGTGGTGTAGCCTTCTAGTTTACCATAACGGCCAATGGTGATAAGGGTTTTGTTGGAGAACTAAGGTAGAACCCAGGTCGGCCCATAAGTCTAACAAAATAAAATGGTTTATTCTCTCTCCCATTCAATCAACACTCACACCCAGACAATCAACACATTGGATACCAATACTTCCCTCAGTGCACAAATCATCAATTGTTTTGATAAATTGAGAAGTTAGAGGGTAAGTATGATGAGGGTGGAAATTTCTCAAATGAAGGATATCATAAAGGTAAGCACATTCACAAGTAAAAAGGTTACATTAGTCATCACTCCTTTTCAACCAGACCTCCCTCCCTATTTCCCTCTCTCTCTCTCTCTTCCACTCTCTATATTTACCTCTCTCTTCCCCCC
>SNQJ01S0062289.1:75037-87949 GCA_010110895.2 Picea sitchensis
TTTATCAAAGATGCTTTGAATGACAAAAACTAACTTATATCGATTAAAAAAAAAAAAAAGCTTTGAATGACGAAGAACTAACTTATATGAATTTAACAAAAAAATTATGATATGAATTGGCAGGAAAATCCAATGACCAAAAGGATGCTCAATCAACTTATATGAGTTTGACCAAAAGGATGTTATGATCACAAATTCCTATACAGAAGAAATTCACTTCTTTGGAAAACACTAATTTACCAATGTGATAATTTAGAGTGATCGGATTATGATGTTGTCTTATTTTTGTCTACAAATATAAATGTGATGCCTTTAGAATAATTCAAAGGTTATTTGTCATTATGTTTTTTTTTTAAATATAAATATATTTTCCCTTATAAAAAAATAGTAAATTTTGTTTTAGTTACGAATTGAAATTTACATTTTGCATAATACATGTATTTTGCGAGTAGGGTGAAAAATGAGTAAAATAAAAAAAAATGTATAGCTCTATGCAAATAGATACCAAACAATCACCTCCAGTCGAATACATAGGTCATTATAACAACCACCCCCGAAAGGGTGGTTTCGACAAATAAAGTTTCACATATATACATCTAAATAACATAGACATATAGTATCAATCATCTGAAAAAAAAAGTCTATGTGTTTTGTAGAGCACAGAGTGCATAGGCTCAAAGTTGTTATCAAATGTTAGGGACCTAACCTTCCTAACCCTAGGTAGAATAATATATTTTTCATGTAATAAAGGTTGACATTAGTTAATAAGGCCTATTTAATAAATGTGAAAAAGTTAATGTAAGAAGACCTAATAGAAGCTTTCACTTATAGAAAGATCTTCCTCTAGAATGCTCTTTAGAAGATAGAATTAGTATAAATAAGAGTAGGATGCATGAGAAGTCTTTGTCTTGAGANAAAAAGTTAATGTAAGAAGACCTAATAGAAGCTTTCACTTATAGAAAGATCTTCCTCTAGAATGCTCTTTAGAAGATAGAATTAGTATAAATAAGAGTAGGATGCATGAGAAGTCTTTGTCTTGAGAATATTGTAATAGAGCTCTGCTCTATTGGAGGTTTCCCCCTCGAAGAGGCAAGTGAACAATGTTTTGTTTTGAACTAAGGTATTATTTCTGGTGTTTCTCTTATCAATATTATGTTGTTCCATTGATATCTGCAGAATATTCTTGTTTTTGCATATTATATTACATCGGGTACCTTACAAGTGTTATCAAAGAACTTACCTTGGTAGGAATTCTAATTGATTTTTTTTCAAGCTAGAGACGTGTTTCAACGTCTTTAATCTACAGTGATCTATCGTTCAACGCATAAATCCACAATCGGGAAAGCATACATGCAGAAAATACAAGAGGTTTTTAAGCTCACATTGTTGGACACCCTTGTAACCCTTGTTGATACCCCTTCGAGTGGTAGTGCATCATACGACACTTATGCATGGACTTGCTCTTCCAAGTACCTCGTGTATATCGAGAGCCCCCCTAGGTATCCTGGAACCATCCATAGAACAATCGATTGATCGCCTAACTGCTATAGTGCCACTGAGAACAACACTTGGGAATATACTCTCTAGTACTTGGTTATTCGGGTAGCATGGATAAGGGTACAGTCTAGCCTCCTTCGTTGGTGCCCTCAAATATTGGGTCAAGTATTATTGTTCGACCTCACATGTATATTAGAGAGTTATAGCATAGGGAAAAACCTTGTTTGTAGGAACCCTGAAAACCCTAACCCTTGGGACGAAAAAATAACATACCAGACAAGGAACAAAAAGGATATTTTTACCATGCAACCTTGCCTTCTGTATTCTGGTTGCAAAATTACTACACATTTTTTTCTATTAAGAATTTGGGTATTTCGACATTGCAGTATTGTTCAGGTCGGAGTATTTGGGACCTATCCCATTGGATTCCTCTCTTCACCCTAATCATAGTGGTACCTATAATTTTTAAGCCTATTTTTTTTATGGACCTAACCCCCTTCCAAGCATTGGAATCCTCTTTTCGCCTTGATCATAGTGGTGCCTATCACTTGTCAGTTTTTTTTTTGTTAAGTGGTCCCACCCACCCTTCCCGACACCCTTATTTTACACCTATCTCGTTGCTTTCCTCTTTTCACCCTAATCACCTTCATATATATCATTTCTCTTCCTTTTTTCCTTGGTCCCACTTCCTCTCTCTGCCCCCCCTCATTCTCAAATGGCCACCAATCGCAACCAATAAATTATTCACCTGCAATATGAATCCAAACAACATTGGAAGAACATCCAAAAAGTGACCTTAGAACTTGGTTCAAACAATTCCAAAATTTCCACCTCTTAGGCCAACATTATGGGTGAATTTGTAGCAGTTAAGGATGAATTGGCCTCCCTCACCGCCGCTCTCAACCAATGGTTAAAATATTTTGATCCCTCTCCCTCCTATGAGAAACCTTCAAACTATGAAGGTGAGGACTCTTCCTATAATATGGCCTTTCATTCAAACTCCCTTCATTGTGACCTCCGTCTTCCCGAAGTGGAGGCAAACAAATTTGATGGCTCAGATCCCACAGGCTAGGTCACTCAAATGGAACACTATTTCTCCTTGCATGGAATTATTGATGATTTAGCCAAACTTGATTATGGTGTCCTCTATCTGGATCCTGAACGCTGGTAATGGTGGTAATGGAGTAGAAATACACACGAAGGGTTTGTTACACGGACATAGTTTGTTGCAAATATTTATGAATGCTTGACACTAACACCCACTATATCAGTCGTCTGACCAAGTTGAAACAATATTGCACAATGGAAAACTTTATATCTTCCTTTGAACACTTTTATTTCCGCACGGATGGCATGTTCGATGCTTTCTTCCAAAAATGCTTTATCAATGGCCTCAAGGATGAAATTCGTGCCCAGGTCCGAATGGTTCGCCCTCAAACTTGGTTGGAAGCTACCCAACGAGCCAAGGAAGCCCAAAAAATTGTATCCACCCAGAACCACAAACCCTCCTTTATTCCTCGCACTCGACCTACCAATCCTACCCCTCCTGTCACTCCTCTCAAGACCCATCAACTAACTTGGAAAAAAATGGTTGAACACCAACTCAAGGGTCTTTTCTATAATTGTGATGAAAAACAAATTATGGGGCACAAGTGTAAGGAACATATAAATTTTATGACCATTTCTGAGGATGTTGCTAACGAGGAGGCTGAAGTTTCTCGAATGGAACAACTACCCCCAACTGATGCTCCTACTCCACCCTCCGATCAACTTGAAGGTGAACCTTTGATTTCACTACATGTCCTTACTGGCTTCTCTGCTCCCTAAACCCTCCATATCATTGACTACATTAATCACATAATGGTCATCTTACTCATTGACAGTGGCAACACCCATAATTTTATTCATCATCACATTGACAAGGAAATCAATTTCTATATCTATGTTTTCAACAATTTTCAAATCATGATTTCCAATGGAGGTTCCATGAAATGTGGTGGGATTTGTCAAAATGTGTTCCTACAAATTGGCCAGTATCACATGAAATCTCATATGTTTTCCATTGACATGGGTGGTTGTAATATTTTTCTTGGTGCTAAATGGTTACGCACTATGGGACCCATCCTCATGGAATTTAAGGAATTAACCATGCAATTTGAACAAGAGGGGGAAAAGCATAAGTTCTAAGGAATCACAGTAGGATCCCATGAGATAATCAGTTCCTATCGAATGTAAAAGATTCTCAAAAAAATCCACTCAGGAATTATTTCCCAACACCATTTCATTTAAGCAGTTGAGAGATCCTCTATGCAAATTGACCTCCAATCTATCATCTCCATAGGGAAAGTAAATTTTTACACTCCCCGTGCACTTACCCCTTGTCGTGGTATTCATGATCATTCCATTCCTCTAGCCCTGGGTATCCTTCCCCCTAATGCTCCCTCTTATCATCATCCCTTTTCCCAGAAGAATGAAATTGAGAAAATTGTTCAAGGATTTATCGAAGCCAGTGGTATCCATCCTAGTACTAGCCCATATTCCTCTCTTGTGTTCATAGTACTCAATAAATAAGTCACTTGGAACATGTGCCCCAACTTTTGCACCCTGAGAAAACTCACTATCAAAGAAAAAAATTCCATTCCTGTCAATGATGACCTCTTGGATGAATTGAGCGGTGCTCAGTACTTTACTAAACTCGATCTTGATTTTGGATAGCACCAGATCCATATGAAACAGGAAGACATTCCCAAGACTTCCTTTAGAACTCATGAGGGTCATTATGAGTTCTTGGTCATACTCTTTGGTTTGTTCAATGATCCCCCCACTTTCCAAAGTATCATGAATCATGTCTTTCATCCATTCCTCCATCATTTTGTCTTAGTTTTATTTTATGGTATTCTCATCCATAGAAAAACTTAGGAAGCCCATCTCACCCATGCGAATCAAGTTCTCCATCTACTCTCTCAACACAAACTTTTACTCAAAAAATCTAAATGTTCTTTTGGATCATCTGAAGTGGAATATGTGAGTCATATTTTCATAAATGTTGGTGTACAGGTGGATCCTAAGAAAATTGAAGCTATGAAGGATTGCTCTCGCCCTAAAACTCTTAAGATCTTGCATTGTTTTCTGGGTTTAAAAAGTTACTATCACAAGTTTGGTTCAAAATTATGGAAAAAATGTTGCACCTCTCATTTCTTTCACTTGGACCACAATCGTTGATCAATCCTTCCAAGTCTTGAAAGAGATTATGTGCACAAATCTAGTATTGGTCCTTCCTAAATTCACAAATAATTTTATCCTTGAATGTGATGCTTTAGGGAAAGGAATTTTGGCAGTCCTCATGCAAGATGGTATACCTTTGGCGTTCACTAGAAAACAAATTTTAGAGAGACATTTGTTCCAATCAATCTATTCTTCATGTCATAGATCTCTAGTATCCTTATCTCCGGGGGAAATACTTCAAAATTAAAATTGATAATTAAAGCCTCGAGCATTTTCTAGAACAATGCATTTCATCCCAAGAGAAACAAAAATGGGTAACCAAGCTATTTGGATATGATTATGAGATCATTTAAAATAAGGGGAAAGAAAATGTTGTTGTTGATGCTCTTTCCAAGAAGTATGATTATCGGCGCTCTTTCTAGGAAGTATGAAGAATAAGGGTCCATCTTTTCCCTCTCCTTTATTATATCAGATTGGATTCAATTTGTTCACTATGAATGGATGAAAGACCACAAAATCTCTCACCTAATCCAACAATTGCAACACCATTCCCTAGCTCATCCAAGATACTCTTGGTACATTGAAGAGGTTCTCTACAAAGTTCATCTGTATTTAAGAAAACAATCACAACTCAAATCCATAGTTCTTGTTGAGTTTCATGCTTCACCCACATCTAGGCATTCAAGGTTTGTGAAAACCTACAAAAGCGTGAAACTTTCTTTTTTCTGGGATGGTATGAAACAGGAAGTATGCACAGTTTTTGTTGAATGTAATTTCTATCAATGCAAAAAGGGATAAACGTTCAAATCCCCAGACACATTCCAACCACTTCCAATTCCGCCTACTATTTGGCACGATATTTCTATGGATTTCAGTGTTTCCTTACCTAAATCGGTATGGTGGTAGTCATATTTCTTTCAAAATATGCTCATTTATATGTTCTTCAACACCCATTCAACGCATCCATAGTGGCTCAACTTTTCATGGATAATATATTCAAACTTCATGGCTTGCCTCATTCAATTATATCTGACTAAGATCCAACTTTCACTAGTACTTTTTGGCAAGAATTGTTCAGACTCTAGGGAACTCAATCACATTTCAACACAGCCTATCATCGCCAGACTGATGGATAAAATGAATATGAAAACAAGTGTTTGGAAACATATTTTCAAGTTTTTTCCTTCGAGTGAAAACATCAATGGGATCAATGGTTACCCCTAGCTGAATTGTGGTACAACAACTCTTACCATACAACTACCTGCATGACTCCTTTTGAAGTAGTCTATGGAAAAAATCCAATGTCAGTTGTATCATACATGCCAGGTATATCGAAAGTTCAAGAGGTTGAAAAAAATATTACAATCCGAGAGGCAATTATCTAGTTCCTCAAAGAAAATTTGGTTATGGCCTAGAATCGTATGAAGCAACAAGTAGATCAAAGACGTTCCAAGCATCAATTTTCTTAATGGGACCAAGTGTTTCTTTGTTTGCAACCTTATAAGTAGAATTCACTCAAAGTTTAACATTGTCAGAAACTTTCTCCCAAATTTTATGGTCCTTATACCATTCTCAAGCATGTGGGGTGTGTGGCCTACTAGTTAGCTCTGCCTAGTATTTCTAAGATCCATTATGTTTTTCATGTCTCATGCTTAAATAAAGTGATTGGGACAAAGTTTCAAACTCAAACCAGTCTCCCAAAGTTGGATGAAGAAGGTTCCATTTGGTTGCAGCCACAATCCATCTTAGACCAGCGAGAGCATCACCTTCATCAACACACCATCAAGGAAGTGTTAGTTCAGTGGAAAGATACAACTCCAAAAGATTCCTCCTAGGAGCCGAACACCATTCTACAACAATTTCCTCATCTCAAGCCTTGAGGACAAGGTTGTTTTCCAATGGGGGGGGGCATGTTAGGGACCTAAACCCCCTAACCCCTCACATAGGTAGAATAATATATTTTCGATGTGATAAAGGCCCACATTAGTTAATAAGGCCTATTTAATCAATGTAAACAAGTTAATGTAAGAATACCTAACATAATCTTATGCTTCTATAAATATCTTCCTCTATAATTCTCTTTAGAAGATATAATTAGTATAAATAAGAGTAGGAGGCATGATAAGTCTTTTTCCTTGAGAATATTGTAATAGAGTTCTGCTCTGCTGGAGGTTTCCCCCTTGAAGAGGAAAGTGAACATTGTTTTCTTTTGAATAAAGGTATTCTTTCTAGTGTTGCTCTTATCAATATTCTATTGTTCCATTGATATCTGTGGAATATTCATGTTTCTTCATATTATATTACATATGGTACCTTACATCAAAAGTGTAAATACCAGATAATCATCCACCATAAGTCAATAAGTGCCAAAAAACTAAGACAATTAAGTAACAATGCCAAAATGGGTACCAACTGTGTCTGGTGGCTCATTGAAGGGTGTCTGGTAGAATTAATATAGGGTACCTTTCTTTTCTTCTACTATCACCCATTTCCCATGATCCAACTCTAAACTTGCTTTAGAGAGGCGATTTGCTTCCTAGTTTACGCTCCTTGTAGACATGGTGTACAGAAAAAGAGTCAAAGGTGTCCAACATCCTGAAAATATATTCAAGCAGTGGTAGTAAAAGTATATTATGACAATGTTGTGATTTCCTAATCTAGTTTATAACAAGAATTGAGTCTCCCAGAATTTGAAGATTCTTTACTATCCTCTCTCCCGCCAAAAGAAGTAGAAATTTTAGAGCCATCAATTCAACAAAATTGTTTGTTCCTGCTCCCAATCCCATTTTTAATTTGAAAAAATGGGTATTTGTTAAGTGAAGTAAACTTCCCCTCCACACTAAGCATTATTGTGTTGGGAAGCTTCGTCGAAGAAATCCCATAGTCTGGTATAGTATACTTATTCTTTTACAACAAATCAGATGGAGCCAATACCCTTTTCCTGGGGAAAATGTGAGAGGATGCTCACTACTTGGGAAATAATGATATCTGGAAGGGAGACTTTGTCTTGGAAAATAACTGCATTGTTGGCTAGCCAACATCCCCAGTTGATGAGAAGTGGAATATATTTGATATTCCTATTTGAAGGCCATGAAATCCAATTTTTCCATGCCTCCTCCACTAACTACCCCTTCCAGGGACAGTCCTTTCCCAATATTCTATCACATTCTGATGCAGACCCCCTACCTCAGTAGGGTCCGCTGACCTCTCGGTCACTGGATCATTCAAATATATGATCTTGAGCAGCTCTTTGATTCCCTGCTAGAATCCAACGAACAAATCCACAGGTCCTTTTTTTGAAACTCGCCCTGTTGCAGCTAAACACCAAGCACGAGCCTCACCTCCACACGACCACAGGATGTGACCGCACACATACACGGAAGGCGTTTTGAGACTTCATGTGTCAGGACTTTACATGTGAGCCAAACCCAATCCTCATGATTTCTAAAATCTCAACAGGGGCCTAGAACTTGCTAGCTCATCTCTTAGCTCTCGTCCATGTGACCATTCTCATTGACCATAGACTTAACCAAAATTCACATCGCCTTTTGCGATTTCTGGACTTCTACGTATGAGTCAACCCTGACTCCCTGACTCTCGAAACTCCAAAAAGGGCTTAATGGATGTTATCTCCTTTCCTCATCTCCACTCATGTGACCATTCACTATGACTTGGGGCCCATCATTTGAGCGCGTCAATATTTCATGTATCGGGAACTCCCAATGTGATTCACCTCCATCTTCCCAACTCTTGGAATGTCGATATTTCAGAGCGCCAAATCGACAGTCACGGCTCTCTCTTGATCTGACGGCTCAGATCTATTCCTTCTTGTGTCAGGACTTCGCGTTTCACAAGTCGGAAGATCGTTCGCCTCCCTTCTCCTGATCCCCGATATCCCGAAACTCTGAAATTCTCCCTGGACAATCAATGGTCTAGATCTCTCCTTAATCAAGGGTTGGGATCTTTCCGCGAGTTCGTGTTTCACAAGTTTTCACGAATTTTCTCTTTGAATTTTCCCTCCCGTGGGTCAGCGAAAGGTTGATCAAATCCCACCTATCCTCTGATGATGGATGGCCCAAATGATTTTGGGACTTCACAACTTTGCAAGTCGGCTCTCCTCCTGTGCACTCTAAAGGAATAAACCTCATGCACTTCCTTTGGATCCAATGGTTGTTGGTCCATGCGCTTCTAGATCTGACAGCTCACGCTTGATCAATCGGATGGTTGAGGTTCCACCTCGACGTTCCAAGGCTCCAGACTTTGGGAATCTCAAGTTTCCAATCGCTCTTCCTCTTGAGCTTACAACAACCAACGACTATGATTCCTCCTGGCAATCCGACGCTTGGTCTTCGACTCCAGTGATCTGACGGTTCAGATCTATCCCGCTGATTGGATGGTCGAGATTATATTCTGGGGTTCTGGACTCTGGGAATCTCAAGTTTCAACTTCGATAGCTTCTCTCTCCTCTGTACGCGAAGTTCTAAAACTCGTGCACCTCCTTCTAGTCCGATGATTGTCGATCTTCTTCCCTATGATCCAACGATCACGGTCGTTCTTCCTCCTAAGATTCAGATATCTCTCCGCCTTGGAATATTTATCTGCTTTCAAAGGTTCCAAACCTTTGTTATCCTGACGAATATGTCTCTGGAATCTCATCAACACTTGTGAAAAGTGTTATCTCTTCTCAGATTATATCCCTGAAAGGATTTAGATCTCCCACACACACCTTGCATTCTCGGGATTTCGTATAACTCAGTTCAAAGGATTTTCTTGAAAAAAAAATCCTTCTTGCCCACCTGGCATTCTTCTCTGCTGGTTCTTCGAATCTTGTTGGCTTCTTGACACTATGCACACCTTGCACCTGGTTTGAGTTTCTCTAATTCTCTCTGAACTTTTATGAGTCAACCCGAGACTCATTCGACGCACTCCTTGTGTTCGGAATGCACACCTTGCATAAAAGTATCAGAAGAAAAATGATTGAAACTCAACCAGCTTCGTCACGAACTCATACAGATAATATCTCTGAACAATCATACATGAATGAACTGTAATAAATAATACACACAAAATAACATTCATTCAATACACATGAAATGAACACATTCCAAGGATTTGGGACAGTTTTTGTTTGTTCTATTCATTCATGAAAAACAAAATACATAGTGTTTCTGCTACTCTACTCTGCTGTACTGATCTCTCTATTTTGTCTATCCATTCTCCTCTTACTATCTGTTACAATACAACATTGAAAAAACTATCTAAGAACCAGCTCCATGAGCTCTCTCATACTATTCTGAAGTCTATCATTTCAAATTCAAAGTTATTACCTACTCTGTCCTATTAAAATAACTACTAGTTATTTCCAGATAGAGTCGACACTCCAAATATGCAATTTCTTATAGTCCTTGAAGACTTTACAAACAAGTTACATTTTAAAATGTTGTTTACAAAAATATCTCAACAACCGATTAAATTCTAAGTTAAATGCTTGATTTGAAATTCTATCATTGTTGAGATGTCATTCATCTGCCTCCACGTATGCGTTGTTGACTTTGAAGGTGATGCTCTTGCATTACATTCCAACCAGATTTTCTTTACAAAAGGGTATATAAGAAAGATGTGAGTAATAGATTCCTCTGCATTCTTACATAGAGAGAACCAACCTGGACCTTCCACATTTTTGTGCTTCATTCTATCCCAGTTAGGAATTTTATTTGCAATCACTCACCACACGAAAAGCCACAACTTTAGAATAAATTTGAGCTTCCATAGCGGCCTCCACCACAGAAAGGGATCTCTTTGGTGGAGATCAATATTTAGCTGAATATATCCAAGTTTGGGGGTGTAGCTTCCATGTGGGGCATGCTACAGAACCAATTGGCCATCCCTATACAAAATCCAAATATGGGTTGCTTTTAATGCTTTGGTATAATTTATCCATGTGAATGAAAAATCTTCTTATATCCCTAACTACCTGTAATCCTTCCATTCTTAACTCCATATAGTTGTGCGATCTTGATCAACTATTTGATTGCTATAATATAATCCATTCATATTCAATTTTTGAATCAAATCATTTGGGAGGATGATCTAGGTGGATATCGGTGGCCACCCACCTTTTACAACTAGCTCAAAACAGTTTTCTGGCAATTTTGGTAATTTACTATTTTTTGCAGTTTTTCGGGTCCTGAACTTCTGGAGTCGTTTTGAGGCCCTAAACAACGTTTTTTGGGAAATCGGGGAGGAACATGGATCGAAGATCAATGTTGCTCACACAAAAGTTGTAGTTCTCAGATAGATATTTCTAATGGTGTATCGAGCACCCCAAACGGAGATTGTATGCAAACGTTATGCCCTTGGGAAGTTGACGTATCAAGTACCCCCATCGGGGCCCACAAACCTTTTGGATTTTCATCTTCTGGGGTTAGGGTTTTGGATTTTACTTATGTTAAAAAGGCCCTTGGATCCTCATTGTAATCATCATCTTCTCACAGATGCGAGTAGTCGTCACATCTCTTCTTAGAGATAAGCTACCACCATTCTAGCGAGTCTTTCACTCTATACGTTTACAGTCATTGTACATTTATTTCATTAAGAGAAATTGTGTATTACTGTATATCTGGGAATCTTGTTTATTTCCACTATATCTCTGATATATTGTTGTATCTCTTGCAATATCTCTAAATATTTATGTGTTATATCTCCGCTCTCATTTCGTGCCGAAAATAATCTGGATCAGTGGTATCAGAGCAGGATGCTCTTGATCATTTTTCAGTGCATGTCCCTGATGAGATCTGAGTATAGAAAGTTGGGTCTTGATATTGTCTCTCTTGAAGACAATCTCTCTTGCATGCCCAAGAAACCCTCCATGGTGGAAGAAAAGAAAAACGACGGAGTGAACGATTTTATCAATCTGTTGCTTGAGCAATCTCTCACGTGACAGAGGGATGAAATGATGGAGAAATTTGCCCACATCCTTCAACATTTTCCGATAGCAACAAGCAGATCATCAAGCGGCCACTTTGGTGGCACCTCGCCTTTAAGGTACAAGTTAATTTTGATATTCCAATATTTGAAGGACAAATAGATGTAGAAGCCCTAGACAAATGGTTAAATCTGCTAGAAGGTTATTTATTTGTTCACAATTTTTCCGACGGAGAAAAGATCACCGTCACACTCCTTAAATATATCCCCCATGTCAAACACTGGTGGGAAACTTACTGGGAGAAAAGTTCAACAGAGGATTCTGGAATATATGTGGTCAAGTCCACTTGGGAATGTTTTTTGGATGCAGTAAAGGAATAGTATTACCCTGTTGGAAACTATGAGGACCAGTGCATGAGATGGACCACACTACAGAAAGAGAGGGGCCAAGCAATTATGGAGTTCACCAATACCTTCCATACCTTACACACCAAGCTGGGTATCAAAGACTCCGAATGAAATTTGGTTCTGAAATACCGTGGGGCTCTACATAGATACATCCAAACTAAAATAGATTTTTTGGATATCTCATCACTCTGTGTTGCTTATTGATATGTTGTTAAAATCGAGTAGAAATTTAAGCACCAGAATAAACGAGAATTCGGGTCTGCAAATCCGCAACAACCAAAGTATGACAAAGACGTCCCTAACAAACAGTCTCCCAAAAACCATTCCAAGCCATAGGTAAAGAAGGGTCACGGGAAGACAAAGAAGGACACCGGAAAATGGTGTGATTTCCACAGAATCCCCTGGCACAACACCAATGAATGTCGCTCAAAATAGTCATTGGTGACTGGGATCAAAGACAAGGAGTCAAACCTTGATTCATAATCTGATTTTGAAAATACTGGTAAAAGACAGATCATCGACGCAGACCCCACTGCTATTGTCGCGACCGTAACAATTCAACCAAAAGAACCAACAGATATTGAAGATGGGGGATGCCTTTTTCACTCATAGATGTGGGTGAAGGGGACCCCATTGCATTTTATTGTTGATAGCGGAAGTTAGAAGAACCTCATCTCAACAGAGGTCATCAAATAGTTGGGATTTTCGACAACATCACACCCACATCCATACAGCATCAGGTGGCTTCGCCAAGGACGAGATCTTCATGTCAGTCAACAGTGTCGATTGTCATACGACATCCAGCCCTTCAAGGATGAGTTATTATGTGATGTTTCCCCACTGGATGTCTGTGATGTT
>SNQJ01S0062289.1:88298-100354 GCA_010110895.2 Picea sitchensis
GCTTTCCCCTCTCCCCCAGGAAATCAATGCAATGGAGACCATTGCTTCCTAAGGAGGAAGGATTGATCTAGGTGGATATCGGTGGTAACCCACCTTTTCCAACTGGCTCAAAATTGTTTTTTGGCAATTTTGGTAATTTACTTTTTTTAGCAGTTTTTTGGGTCCTAAACTTTCAGAGCCATTTTGAGGCCCTAAACGACATTTTTTGGGGAAAATGGGGAGTAACATGGATCAAATATCAATGTTTCTCACACAAAAGTTGTAGCTCTCATATATATATTTCTAACGATGTATCAAGTGCCCCAAACGAAGATCGTATGCAAAAGTTACGCCCTTGGGAAGTTGACGTATCAACTACCCCCATCGGGGCCCACAAACCTTTTGTATTTTCATCTTCCGGGGTTAGGGTTTTAGATTTTACTTATGTTAAAAAGGCCCTTAGAGCCTCATTGTAATCATCATCTTCTCATAGATGCGAGTAGCTGTCACATCTCTTCTAAGAGATAAGCTACCACCATTCTAGCGAGTCTTTCACTCTGTACTTTTACAGTCTCTGTACATTTATTTCATTAATAGAAATCGTGTATTACTGTATATCTGCGAATCTTGTTTATTTCCACTATATCTCTGATATATTGTTGTATCTCTTGCAATATATCTAAATATTTTTGTGTTATATCTCCACTCTCATTTCGTGTCGAAAATAATCCAGATCAAAGGAGGTGATTTACACCAGTACCTGGCCAAGGATCTGTTTTGATATGTACCTTTAAATCATTCCATACTCTCCAAGAAAGACCTTCTCCAATTATTGGAAAATATTTTAGGTAGGCTTACCAAATTATAGAGCAGTTCATGCAGTTTTAATCCCTCCTTTTGATCCACTCCTCCACCGACTATGGGTGGATATATTTATGTTTAAAGGAATTCATCCATAAACTTTTTGACGATATCAATTTCCATCCTGATTTCGTTACCAATTTTTTTGATAAGAGGCATATGTTTTTTAATCCCCATCCTACCATAACTTTTGGTACGACCAACACTTCCCATTTTACCCAAGGGAGGAAAAAATTCTCCTTCGTGCATGCCCATAGAAATTTAAAGCAGATTCCTCTAATTTTTTCATGAACACCCTTTGGGATCCATGCCAATGACATCCAGTAGATAGGTATTGCTTCCATCACTGACTTTACCAGCACCAACTTTCCTTCTCTGGACAACCACCTAAGACTCCAGACTTGTAGCTTCTTTTCCAAATTTACCAATAGCCACCACCAATACTCCTTCTTATAACAGTTTGACTTCGATTGGAATTCCAGGTACTTCGGTCCTACATCTAGATCCTTATGTTCAAAAGATAAAGATTCTCGATAGCAAGTTATCTATGCTTCCTCCATATTGTGGACTGATAGGGTGGATTTTATTTCATTTATCTGCATATTGGTCACTTGGCCAAACAAATCCATACTTTTTTCTCATGCTTCTTCACCCCTCCTTAACCCACTGCAAAACAAGAGTACATCGTCTACAAAAATAAGGTGACTTAATTTTAGTGTGTGGAGAATGGAAATACCTTGGAAAAATCCTCTATTTTTTGCACCCTCTATAGCCCTGCTCAATCTTTCCTCCACTAGTATAAATATGAGGGGGGAAAGTGGGAATCACTATCGTATCCCTTGCTCAACATGAAAAACAAGGGAGGCTACCCCATTGATAAGAACCTCAAAAGAGTTTTTTGTTATGCATCTCATCACCCAATTTATAAAAGGAACTTCAAAACCAATCTGTGTGAGTAGAAGTCTAATATACATCAAACTAACTCTATTATAATCCTAGACGAGGTCAATTTTTAGCATCGTCCCTTTAACTTTATTTATTTCATACCGTATTCTTCTTCTTGGGTACCCCAATGGATTCATGTATTTTCTTCCTTCCCAAAAACCAAATTGTTCTCCTAAAATGTTTTTTGATAGGATAGAGTTTATTCTCCTCGATATGATATTCGACACCACCTTGTAGATGCAATTGCACAAAGAAATTGGTTTGACCTCTTTCAGTGAGCATGATTCATCCGCCTTTTGGATTATAATGATAAAGATGGTATTTAGTGGGGCATGCAGATGGCCTTCTGAATGTGATTATTCCACCAAATTTAAGATATATGGCCCAATGAGGTCATATAATTCTAGGAAGAATTCAATGGTCCATCCATCCAGACCAGGTATTTTTTCTTTCCGAAAAATGTGCATTACCACCTTCAGCTCCTTTTTAGTGACCTCAGCCATTAGGGCTCTGTTGTATTCCTCATTTACAAAGTTGGGAAAGTATAGGGCCATTCTTACAACTTCTGCAATGGAGAGTCGATCATATTTTTTGAATAGATATTGTGAAATGTTTTTGAGAGGATTGTTGGACTTACTTCACACAAACCTAGGATTTATTTTTCCTAATGTTTTTCCTTGTTTATTAGTCATAATTAGTCATTATCTAGTCTCATATATTTTAGGGGAGAATATTCCACCTAGAGAATATTCTCTTTCAATTGACACTTCAATTTGACTAGTTGAGTTGAATTTAGATGTTGTATTGGTTTTGTCACCATGCAACATTGGGATCATCACCAAATAATGTGTACTTTCCTTTGGATCATCACCAAACTGATGCATTACCTTTTATTTCCCAAGTTAACTCCTCACTACTCTATGTTCAGTTAGTTAACTGAAGACTAGTTGACTAGTTAACTCAACTAGGTGGAAGTTCACTCCCGTAACTACCTGAGAGACTAGACTAGGTGGAATTTCACTCCCGTAATTGTTGGTGTGTGTCCATATAAATCTATACCATCACTATGGTGCATTGGTTCTTCTCCATTTCACACTCATTGAGTTATACAGAGTATATCATGTGTAAATTATTCATTATTCATAACGGTTAATGAGAATTCTTTCATTCTTTCTCTCCTTCTTATTCTTTCTCAAATTCTCTTTGAAAATGTGTGTATTATTGTTTATCTAGATCTATTTTGTGCAGTTTCAACACATTTAAATGGTATCATAGCCGACAGACTTCTAAGAATAAGCTACACCAAAAAAAATTGCAGGTACAAAAGATTGAAGACAACGGAAAGATGGAATTCCAAAAAGAATTCATTCCTACAACTTACAACTATTTTGCATGGAAGGAGAAAATAGCCATACATCTCGAAACAAGAGGGTTTTACAGGTTAAACTTGAATACAGATACAAAATCGACATCAGCCATAGAAAAATCCGAGTACTTAAATCACATGGATGAGGCACTCGGAACAATTTGCAGTCTTATTTCTCCCGATCTCCTTTTTCATATATCCTCCTGTAAGACTCCCAATGAATCTTGGACCAACTTGGAAGGGATATTTGGAAAATAGGATGAGATGAGGGGACACATGCTGGAGGTGGAGCTGCTCACATTGGATCCAAAAATCTTCGAGAATATCCAAGATTTCTTTACAAAATTCAAGGATTTACTATCGTAACGCAAAGCTTGCGGGGTTGATAAATCGAAGGAGGAGAAACAATGATTCTCACCATTCTCTCCAAGCTTGGTCCCGAATTCTCTGTATTCGTATCCACATTCCATACTATCATATTCACCTTTGGATCCACCTGGATATGCCTTCTCTTGAGGACTTTATCGAATCCTTGACGCAAGAGAAAACTAAGCTCATCAACATGGGCACAATCAAAGGCCCAAGGGCTCATGCACTCACTGTGCATGATAGCAGCCACAAATATAAAAAATCTAAATATAAATATAAACGTAAAGCTCATGCACAGCCGAAGAAGGAAGGGTACACAAAACCCTTTATCGATGCCTCTGGATCCAAAGGGGAAAAGGGAAGAAAAGGGGAGAAATGCACGTACTATCACAAAGGATTCCACCCGAAATCTACATGCATGCAAAAAATAATAGATCTGATGTCTCAAATACTTCAGAAAAACAACCTTAGAGATCGCATCCCTGAGGGTGAAAATAAGAAGAAGCCAGAAGATACGAATTCCAAGAAAGGAAATTCTAGCCATGCCTTAATTGCAATCAACTCCTCCACTGATGCTTGGATCATTGATTCAGGAGCATCACATCACATGGCTGCATCAGAAGCAGTCTATTCTTCTTTGGATCCATGCAAAGGTCCTCTTATTCTAATGGGGGACAACTCTTCTTTCAAAGTCATCGGCAAAGGAAGGATTGAACTCAACAATGGAAGCTTCGAGAATGTGTTGCAAGTTCCAAAACTTTTTGTCAACCTTCTCTCCATGTATCAGATGATGAATTCTAGCAGTAGAAAGAAATTCATATTCACACCAAATTCCGTGGACATATACGACATGCAAACCAACTCCAGGGTTGCTACCAGTGAGGTAAATCATTAGTCAAGATTATATACATTTTCTGATTTCATTGAACCTGATTCTTCTTTACTGCTTGCTCATGTTGATAAAATGAGTAGGATATGGCATGAAATATTTGGACATTTAAATTTCATATACATGCAACATCTTAGAAAGAAAAGATTGGTTGATGTTCTACCAGACATCCATTTCTCCAAGGGAGTATGTGAGGGATGTGTTCTCGAAAAACACCTTCAAGAGAAATTCGACAAAGGAAAGTCTCAGTAAGCTTCCTCACCTTTAGATCTAATCCACAGTGACCTTATGGGTCCTTTTCCGCATCCATCCATCAGAAAAGAGAGGTTTGTTCTCATTTTTGTTGATGATTTCTCACGTTTCACATGGATCTACTTTCTCAGGAAAAAATCTGAGGTCTTTCAGCACCTCAAAGATTTCAAAGCCCTGGATGAGACACAGCCCGGAAAGAAGATCAAAGTCATATGAACTGATAATGGGGGAGAGTATGTAAATCATGAGATCCATAACCTTTTCCATGAGACAAAGATTCAATTGCAGCATATAGTTCCCTATACTCCGTAGCAAAACATAGTTGTTGAGTAGAAAAACAAATCTCTAAAGGAGATGACATCTTGCATGCTCCATGCAAAGTCACTACCATAGAGACTATGGGCCGAAGCACTTAATTGTGCAACATAAATACAAAATAGATATCCCCATAGATCTATCAAGGATAAGACCCCCTACAAGGCTTGGAGTGGCCTCAAACTCAAAGTGACCCACTTTCACATTTTTGGTTCAAGTGCATGGGCCCAGATTCCGTCTGAAAAGAGGAAGGCACTTGATCCATAGAGAACTGAGTGCATTTTGTTGGATATCCCAACGGTGTGAAGGGATATAGGCTTATTGATATTTCCTTGGACCGGCTCATCATTGAGCGAAGTGTCCAATTCAAGGAAAGTGTCTCGCATGCACCTAAGGAGCCGCATGCAGACACCTTCATTCTTACACCTGTCTGAGATGATGATCATTCACATGTTGACTCTTCTTCAGACGAGAGTTATGATTCATAGGAATTAGATGATTCAGATTCAGAGTCAGTATAGTCAGATGTAGATTTAGAGCATCCAGATGTAGTTGCAGATCCAGAGCAGAGGCCCAAGTGGGCACATACTACTCTTCAGGCTGCAGGAGATCTCGTTGGTGATCCAGCCGATACCAGGAGGACTTTATCTGATTTCAAGGAGCCTCTTGTTTCACTCACTGCCACTGAACCATTTCTATCCAAGCATATTTTCTTGGTTCATTCTTCAGATCCACAGTCTTATGGTCAGGCTGCTGGAAATCCTTTTTGGGAATTCACCATGCAGGAGGAGTAAAACTCCCTCCTCGAGAACTAGAATTGGTATATGGTTCCCCTTCCTTCTAGGAGGAAACTTGTCATATGCAGATGGATCTACAGGACCAAGAGCACAACGAATGGACAGATTAGAAGATACGAAGCCAGGCTTGTTACCAAAGGCTTTCAGTAGGTTCATGGTATTGACTATGATGATACCTTCGCTCCAGTAGCGAAGATGGATTCCATATGATTGGCACTTGCCATTGCAGCAACCAAAGGATGGGAAGTCCATCATATGGACATGAAGAATGCATTTATTCATGCTGATATATCTGACGAGATCTACATGGAGAAGCCCCAGGGATTTATTTAGGACTCATCTTTGGTCTTTCGACTAAAGAAGTCCCTTTATGGCCTCAAGAAGGATCTTTGGGCATGGTATGCCAAGATGGACTCCTAACTGTTTTCACAAAACTTTGTACGTTGTAAATCAGACCCGAATGTCTATATTCTCAAGATGACTGATTCACTTCTACTTTTAGTTCTGTATGTTCATGATTTGTTGATCATCGGTTGCTCGAATTCAACGATTTCTGCAGTCAAAAGGATTGTACATGACAGGTTTTTGATGATGGACATGGGTCGGCTAAACTTTTTGCTTGGACTCGAGATCAGTCAGGATGCATCAAGCATCAAACTGTCTCAAGCCAAGTATGCATGAGATATCCTTGAGAGATTTCACATCACAGACTGCAAGTCTACTCCAAATCCTTTCTTATTAGGAGTAAAACTTGAGGATGGAGTGTTCGACAACACAGGTATTCCAATAGAGGACGAATACCTTCAGTAACCACTCACATAACTAGATCAAAGATCAACACACCGATGTTTTCACGTGGTAAAACCCATATGGGGAAACATCTATGGACCCAACCAACGCAGCCTCTTGGAGCAGTTTATTAATGCAAATAAAAAGATTACAGAGAAATTTTACAAGCGGGTTTATCACAATCGATCAGTGGCAAATGACCCTCCATGCTCTTTAAATAGAGGTCATGGATCAATCAGGTGTTAAGCCATGGATCAATGGTCATTAATATCGAGGAGTATGAACCGCCAGATCACTCTATGTCAGGAACATATCGTGACCGTCGGATTTCCTAACTACAAATGCATACTAATGCATACTAAAGAAACATAGTAATAAACACACTTTTACCTAACAACACATTAGACCAAGTAGATCTTAACTAACTCCTAAGTGTCTAAATATCCTAACATCCCCTCTTAAGAACAACTTGAGATAGGATTGAAGGATTTACNTAGAGCCTATCCCCCCTTAATGAAAACTTCCTGAACTCCTAACATAAATTGAAGTTTGGAAAACTTCGCTTCTGTAAGAGACTTTGTGAAAATGTATACAACTTGATATTTTGTAGGAAAAAAGAGCACTTCAATAACTTGATCATGAATGAGATTTCTGATGAAGTGCATGCGGAGCTTGATGTGTTTTTTACGCTAATGTTGAACTAGGTCTTTGGTGAGCTTGATGGCACTCTCATTGTTGCACCAAAGGTGGGTCAGATGTTGTTGCTGGAATCTAAACTCTGAAAGGATCTGTCAAAGCCACAAGGCTTCCTGACTTGTATTTACCGTTGCTCGGTACTCTACTTCTGCTGAAGAAAGTGCAATAGCCTTTTGTTTCTTATAGTCCTAAGTGATAGGTCATGAACCAAGGATGAAAACATAACCTGTAGTAGACATCTGATCATCAGGGTTGTCGGCCCAATCTGAATCAGTAAAACCAACCAATAAAGGATTCCCCCCTGAACTGCAATGTATCCCAAACTGAACTGTACCACGGACATAGTGAAGTATCCTTTTAGCTGCTTTCCAATGTATTTCATCGGGTGTTTTCATATAACTGGAAACAAGACCAACAACAAAGGAAATCTTAGGATGGGTATGAGTCAAGTATAAGAGGCTACCAACTAACTGACGGTATAGGGTGGCATCAACTTCAGGAGAAGTACACATGGCAGTAAGCTTGACTCCAGACTAGAAGGGAGAAGTGGTTGGTTTGCAATCGTCCATGTGAAAGCGATGAAGAAGGTCGCAAACATACCTAGACTGGCAAAGAAAAATTCCTTCATTGGTTTGCAAAACTTGGAAGCCAAGGAAGTAGTGAAAAAAAACTAAGTTCGTCATTTCAAATTTCTTCTTAAGGATGGTCTTCACATGGTTTAAAAGTTTTGAGTCACTACCAGTAAGGATAAGGTCATCAACATAAAGGACAAGGATTATGACATGGCTTCCTAATTTCTTGGTATAGACATTAGGATCAGAATGGCATCTAGATAATCCAGTGGCAATAAGAAAGGTGTCCATTTTGGAATACCAAGCTCGGGGAGCTTACTTGAGACCATAAATAGATTTCTCAAGGAGACAAACAAGGCTAGAGTCATTCTAGACATAGCCAGGAGGTTGTTCCATGTAGATTTCTTCTTGCAAATATCCATGCAAGAAGGTGGATTTAACATCCATCTAATGGACCTCCCATTTATGTAAGGCAGCAAGGGCAAGAACAAGGAGGATGGAATTCATTTGGCTACAGGGGCAAAGGTTTCATGATAGTCAATTCCTTCAACTTGGGAAAATCCTTTGCAAACTAAATGAGCCTTGTGTATTTCAACACTTCCATCTGATGCATATTTAGTTTTTTAGACCCATTTACATCTGACAAGTTTTCTTCCTTTTGGAATAGGTACAAGATCACAAGTATCGCTTTCCATTAAAGAATCATACTCTTCATTCATTGTTGTATCCCAATATGGATGACCTGAAGCTTTTGCAAATGTCTCTGGATCATGATTTTCTAAAACTTGAGCCAAAAGAGAAGAGGCTCACTAGAACTATGAACGTTTATGTCGTTGATCTGAAGGATCACTGACAAGATCGCCAACTGCTTCTCATGTTGAATGGACCCATCTACGAAGCGATGGAACTGGTGTTGGTTCAGGTTCAAATGATTCATCTAGAGGAGGGTGAGTAGGCAGAGGTGGATTTTCATCCTCACTTTCATCATCTAAAGAAGAAACCAGATCAGAAGAAGGTACAAATTCCGAATATGGCTCATAGGCCGAAGAAGGAAAAACCATCAAATTAGGCTCGTAGGCCAAAGAAAGCACAAACGTCGAATTAGGCTCGCAGGCCAAGAGATTTTCATCAAATTTAACATCTCCTCTAATAATAATTTTATTACAATGTGATTGAAGAAGTCTATAACCTTTGACATCTTTAGAATAATAAACAAATATACACTTCTCACTTTTAGGCTGCAGTGTTTTCCTTTTCTCATCAGGAATGTGAGCCCATGCTATACTGCCAAATGCACGGAAGTGACTTACATTTGATTTAATTTTAGTCCAAGCTTCTTACGGTGTTATATTTTTAAGAGTCGTTGTGAGAGTGTGAATTACTATGTAATTTTCACAGTTGATGGCTTCCACCCAATACTTTAGACTTAATCCCTTAGATTGGATCATACAATTAGCCATTTATTTTAATGTGCGGTTCTTTCTCTCAACAACAACATTTTGTTGTGGTGTATATGGAACAATGTGTTGCATTTGGATTCCCTGTGTAGTGCAGTAATTTGTAAAATTATTGTTCACATATTCGCCTCCATTATCTGTTCTTAACCTTTGAATTTGATGTCCAGATTGCTTTTCTACAAGGGCCTTGTAGGCCAAAAAATTGTCAACAAATTCACTCTTAAGTTTTGAGAAGTAAACCCAAGTACGTCTGGAAAATTCATCAATGAAATTTAAGAAATACTTGCACACAAAAAAAGAAGGAGAAGAAAGTGGACCACACAAATCACTGTGAACAAGCTACAAAGGACCCGAGTCGTGCCTAGAGGCAAGTTTTTCAAAACTGTCCTGATGATGTTTTTCGAGAACACAACTGCCACAAACACCATCTCTGCATGAAAGAAGAGGAAGACCAGTCACCATCTATTGATTACATAGTTGTTGCAATGAGTGATAGTTTAGATGACCAAACTGCTCATGCCAAAGTTTGTTCAAGTCATCACTATGAGCAACAAAAACTGATGAAAAATATGATGAACCAAAGTTGTCAAACTTGTACAACTTGGTAATATCATTAGCAATTCCATTTGAAAGAACATGATTAGGATATTTTAGATCCTTGATTACAACTTGGTGAGGTGAAAACTCTATGGTTTTACCTTCACCTGAATGAGTGATTTGATATATTGATAGAAGGTTATAAGAAGGACTTGGAACACATAATACATCATTGAAATGGTCATTTTCTATGTGTATTGTTCTAGATCCTTCAACACTAAGAGATCTATCATCACCAACAAATATTTTCTTGGTGTTACATTCATTTAGAGTAGAAAATATGCCTCTATCCTTAGCCATATGATAAGATGCTCCAGAATCAATAAGCCACTTATCAGAAGTAGAAGTAGAAGGTGTATTGAAGGAGAAACCAGAAGCAGAAAGTGCATGTCCATGAGAAGAAGAAGAAGAAGTAGGATCAATAATGATGTTGTGCTTCTTCATCGTTGCCTCTAAAGCTGCCATCTTCTTGAAACATTTAGACTCATCATGACCATCTTTATTACAAAATTTTCAATGTCTGCCAATCTTCTTATTTTTATATTTTGTTCCTTTGTCTCCATTTGGAGCAAAAGCTATCTGAGTGGGTTTGGGACCCTTATATTACTTCTTGTTGTGGCGATAATGTTGCTTCTTGGGATTCTTGGGTTTATCTTTCTGCTGGGAAAGTAAGGATTTATTAGAGATACCTGGAGTGTTGATCACTCCAAGTTGTACAAGATTATATTCCTCTCTAATAAAAGAAGCACAAAAGGACTCAAGAGTGGGTTTTTCAGAAGCTTTCCCTAGAGCCTATCTCATGGCATAAAAGGTAGATACAAACACAGAATAAGCACTACCTAGCTTAGAAAGAATAAGATAGATGCAACACTCTTCCTCCATTTTAATCTTACATTCTTCACATAAAATTCTGAGTGTTTTAAACCTAGATAGATAGTCTCCAAGGCAAGAAAAATCACTTGGACTAAAGGTCAGTACTTGATTTTCTAACTATTGTGCTCGAATAATATTGAGTTTACGAAACATAGATTCAATCTTGTCCCAAGCTTCTTCGGGGTCATCAATTTCTTGGAGGTGGTATCTTAAATCAGGAGAGATGGACATTCTGATTAGTCAACGTGCTTCATCACTCCTATTAGCCCATTTGGATTTCTTATCATCATTAGTGGGTCCTTTTTTCTTTCCCAAGGTAATCCGGTACAAGCCTTTACTTCTTAATAAATCTTCCATATGAGATTTCCATTGGAAGTAGTTGGTGCTGGTAAGCAAAACATTACTTGTAGAAGCCATATTAAATATGCAGATAATATGAATTTAAAACTAAAACTGATGATCTGGATGGAAATAGTTCGAAAAGTTATGCTGCTTTAAAAAAACGACAATGAAAACAAATTTCAGATGTGAGAGTTATGCCCTTTTAAAAAAAGGCATAAACGGTAACCAAATTACCACGTGATAATGTAAGTTGTTTTATGAAGTGACCCACTTTTATAAAGAGAAGTGGAGATCACTTTTACAATGAAGTTACTTTATAACAGAAAAGTTGCAGGAAAAATAAATAACTCTAAAATAAAATTTTAAAGCTACTTATAGTGATTCACTTTTATACTTGAAGTGAAATACACTTTACAATTTTAGCATGAACTTTTTCAAAAAAATGTAACAAAAGAGAGACTTGAACCCAAGACCTCTTACTTAATAATGCAACTTTAAACCAAATGGTCTAGCAAAACATATTGCAATGTTCAGAAGGAGCGTTAGTGGTGTTGTTGTGGAAGACAACCTTGGAGAGCATGCTAAGAAAAAACTCTTTTCACACAAGAAAAACAAATTTGCTTCTCGATGACAACAAGGGTTAGATCTCGGTTAGCTTACCCAGAAGATGCATCTTTTTCTTTCTGTTTCTGATTTGTCGAGATCGTACAGGGTGCTGGGCAAAGAGCATATGCAAATCTAAAAGAGTAGCAACCTGGAAACAAATAATAGCAAACCAAAATAAAACTTCGCAGAAATTTTAAAAATGTGTATTCAAGCTTTATACCTCTGTATCTTGGGCAAACGGAAACCTTTTCGAGTGAAATGAAAAGTGTTCCTAACTGAAATGAGTGCTCTGGATGCAATGGAATATTCCTCTCAGCCCAGAAATGTACATTAATGAAAAAAAAATGGAGA